>WBMV01004547.1:118568-163663 GCA_013396655.1 Campylorhamphus procurvoides
AAAAGAGGGAAAAGATGTGAATTTTGGGGGGGGGGGTTGTGTTTCTGTGAGGGTTTTTTTTTTGACATGAACAGCTCTCATCAGCTTTTCTGCTTTGTGTTACAGTTACAACATGTCCTGCTGCACTGATTTTTAATTGGAATCCACAATAATAATCCTGAGGACCAATAGCATATTTTGTACTCAAAAAAAATCCACATTAGTTTTCAATATGGATCTTATGTTACGAGTCTAGACAGAGTAACAGTTAACCAAACAGACCTCTCATTTCCATAGGAACATGTTTATTTGAGCAGGTGGAGGCTTATTTTAAACTCTTCTACGCAGATTTCAAACAGGTCAGAAAAGAAAAAAAATACCCATTGTCTGGGGTCTCTCTGATTCTTTTACTGAGGCACTTTGCCTATGAAAATTTTCAGGGAGCCAGGCACAGCACTAACACAACAGTCTGGCTTACAGGCAGACAACTTGGAGTATGGGTCCAGCATTCTGGGAGGAGAAAGAGCATGTGTGCATGAACACTGCCAGGTAGAAAAATATCACCAAAACAACAACAAAAACCCCCATGAACCAACACTTAAACCCCTAACAAAACAGAGAAGAAACAAACTCCCTAAAAATCAGTGTTACAAACTAATGCCCCTTGATGTTTCAATACAGGCAGTCATTATTAAGAAGACAGGGAATGAGCAATAGAGTTATGATAATGAACCAATTCTTTTCTCTTTCTTTCTCCAGCTTTTCTACATATGCCTCAAGGAAGACAAAATATATTGCAGTTGATATATCATAAAATAAATATGAAAATTCAATTCAAGAAGTCTTATGGAAATTACCAGACCACCTAGAAGTCATCACAAGGCATGAAAATGCATTGAAAAGAATTTGGTCTCCAAAGTCAGAGATGGATTTCTACTGATCTGCATTCTACAAATTATCTCTACAAACGTTTATGGATGTACCAACTTACACAGCATCTCTTACACTTTATCACCAAAAATTTCATTCCTCTCAAAACAACTTTAAGGATGTGAGAAAATACTGCAGTTTACTGTTAATGGATCCTATCACAAAATAATACCTGTTGTGTTATAGTTATTATCATCATCATATATCATTCTTTTTAGTTTGCGTTGTGTTGAATTACTTGGGTTTTATCTCCAAAATAATTGTAGGGAAAAAAATTTCCACACTTGCACAATTTGAAATGATTTCTATAATTTTATGTGAATTTTCATGGTCTTTTTTTCAGGTGACACTTGAAATAATATAATTTTTCTATTATATCATATTGTGACACATATAAATCTTACATAAACCCTTGTTAGTATTACTGTATGAAGTAAATAATAGACACCCCTAACACCATTCTCTGATAAGACTAGCTAATACTGTGCTATGAAAAAGTACTCAGAAAGATTTGTGATATAATTTAATGTCCTCACATCACTGCTTGGAAATACCTTAATCCTCAAAATTACAGGCATATTAAACAATTTGGTTCATTTTACAGTGTAACTGCATGTATGGCTGTCATTTTCATGAAGGAACTATTTAACAGAGTCATGTTTTCCGTCTCCTGCATATCTGTTATTTTCCTTTTAAAAATAGGTATCTTATGAAAAACAAATATAAATGCCTACATTTATCCTTACTTGCCTTTTAGGCTGTACAATAAAGCTATGCAGATTTTGTGCTACATACAGTAATTCCCTAAGTTAGAAACCAAATGTTCCTCCCACACCAAATCCTGAACAAATGCAGTAGTAAAATTGCTTCCCATAATGCTACAATATGTCAGCTGTCAGGCCAAACGTACTTATTTGGAATTTTTTTACTGGACAAAAGGTCACAACTCAGATATAATTAGACAGAAGATCTGTTAAGTCTGACTCAACCAAAAAAGAAACACTGAACTTACCCTTTACCTCACACCTTTTCCCCCTCATGATTCACCTCTAGACATGCCTCTGTTACCCAGTCTGTGGTGTAGTCTCACCATGTGTATGACTCTATGCACATCCCAGAACTAGATGTGTGCCACAGGACATCTGAGTAAAAGTAATAGAAGTTTAAGAAAACTCATGCCTCTCCTTCATCTCTTCAATGTTTCTTGTCATCCCACCTCTTTAACATGGGATCTATCCCACACACTATAGCTCTCTATTCCAGCCAAGCTACCAAGGAGAAACACTGCAAGGAGACATGCAAACAAACTGGCTCTCCAGACTTTCAAATGATTAAAAATAATGCTAAATAGAAGCATTGGATGATAGAAAATGACCCTGAAGACCAAACATTTATCAGTTAATGGCATACCACCATAAAAAACCCACAAAAAACCAAAAACAACCAAACAAAAACCACCACCACCAAAAAAAACCCCAAACAAACAAAAAACCCCAATCAAACAAAAAAAACTCACCAAACAAAATAAAAACACACCTATCACCAGTTGTACCATATCTGCAGCATTTTAGACTCATAATGGCTTCATTGGAGATTTGGATGATTAGTGCGGAGAAGACAAAATTCACTATACAAGAGAATATAGGACATGACTTTAGACTTCATTCTTGTAGTTTTTGTTTGGAGCCACAGAATTTCTCAGTTGCCCTATGATGTTGTTGTGACTTTTCTCCAGATAAACAACCCAGAGAGTGGGCCACCACCAGCAAATACAAGAAACTTGACTTCTTCTTGCACCATTATGCTAACGAGTACAGTTTATCTGAAAATAGTGCAAAATGTAAGAGACCACTCTCTCCTTAAGATCAAAAGATTTACAAGTTCTGTGTAAGGATGCCTGTACTGGAGGGTAACATAACAAAAATATATCACTGTGATTCATTATGCAGACGTTTTGCTTTCTCTCACTGTAGGGTTTAACAAAAGTAGCCAGAAGAGGATTATGGATCTTGTCCAAAGGGACAAGAGGAAATGACCTCAGACTGTGCCACGGGAGTTTCAAATTGGACATCAGGAAGAATTTCTCCACTGAAAGGGTGGTTAAGCCTTGGAATGGACTTCCCAGGGAAATGGTGGAGTCACCATGACTGGAAGTGTTCAGAAATATGTGGCACTTAGTGTTCTGGTTTAGTTGACATGGTAGTATACAGTCAAAGATTAGACTCGATGATCTTGGAGGCTTTTCCCAACATTAATGATTTTTTGATTCTATGCAGGGAGGAGGCAAGGAAGGGAAATGACAGTATTTATTTATTGCTTTGCAAAAATAACTCAAAAGTGATATTCTAACTGAAGTATCAGTGTCCCAAGTTCAGTTCAGCATTTTTATTCTTCATATTTACAATATCATACTCATAGTTTGAAGGATGAAAGATGATATTATTCATTCAGTAGAACTATAACATTTTACCAGACAAAGGTTTTCCTTGTTTTTCCATCAGATAAAGCAGTGAACATGATGCATTTTGTAGAGCTTGTCTCTTCTATACCACAACACAGCCAAAGTAATTTTGTTCTCTCTAAATAAAAATGACTCTATACATTTAATAGATTTCTGGTTGATGTGATTTGGGGACAAAGGTTACCATGTGCTTCTAGATGGCAAGCTAAACTCTTGTTTTCACTTCCCTAGAATCTTGTTCAGAGGACATGGTTCAATTGAACTGAACTAAAGGGTTATGATCATGCATAATACAGGCACAGTTCTTGATAGTAACACAGAAGTGATCTGAAACTACTTCTTCTGCAACTTTGACCTTAATATTGTGCAATAGCATTCTAAATTTCTATAAGTCTCAAAAATTCATTATCATTCATACAAGACCTTCACATGGACTAAGAATCATTCCATGTCTTTTAATATTTGCTCATGGTTTTAATTAAGATATGTGCGATATATGTAATTTCATTAAGTGTCTTTCAAGAAGCTTTGATGATAATACAAAATGATGCAATGGAAAATCTTTGCTTTTAATAACTCCAAAATTATATTATTCTGGGAAATATTTCTAAGGCATTATTCATTTTGTGGGGGAGGGGAGGAAAAGATCTTTTAGTATTGTTAATTAAGATGAAGATTCTCATTAACTGAAGCAAATGTTAAATGGCCCATGGGAGTGCATAAATAATAGGCTTCCTAATAAACTATAGCATACTGAAACTGAGGAAAATAACTTTAACAATACTTTTGCAAATTTACTAAGTACAATAGCTTCCAGCAGTGACAGATCAACCTGCAAAGAACTTAAACTGCCACTTGTTCTGTTTCCAGAAGTGCTTCAGAATAATTAAACTATTTTGAATCAAAGTTGTTCAACCTGCTTAATAAAAAAAAAATAGGCAAAATAGTTGTTAAAATATTATGGACTCATGGTGGCTATATATTCCATAATTGAAATAGCTCTTTCCTAAAAGGACAGTACTCTTGAAATTGAAATACCTTAATACATTTTATTCTAATGAACTGCAGTGCCTAGTAAGTGCTTTATTGTTGCAGGATTTTGCCATTATGAAAGCTATCAAGTAGAAAACACTGGTAGTCATGAGTAGTTCTAGCCTTTTCAAAATGACAGCTCTATAAAAAGTCGATGCTATGCATGTATCTCCTTTACACAAGAAACTAAAGGATGGTATGTGTTTTGCAGTTTTTTTTCTGGAATGTAAAAATATATCATTATTGTGGGCAAACCCAGTAGGCATCTGAGCCCCACACAGCCACTTGCTCATTTCCCCCACCTGCAATGGGAACAGGGAGAGAATCAGAAGGGTAAAAGTGAGAAAACTTGTGGGTTGAGATAAAGACAGTTTTGTAGGGAAAGCAAATGCTGTGCATGCCAGCAAAGAAAAATAAGGAAATCATTCACGACTTCGCATCATCAGCCAGGTCTTTAGCCATCTCCAGGGAAAGAGGGCTGCAGCATGTGCAATGGTCACTCAAAAAGACAGATGTCCTAACTACAAATGTCCCACCTGCACACTTCTTTCAGTCAGCTTTTATTGCTGAATGTGGCACCTTATGGTCTGAGATATCACCTGGGTCATTTGGGGACATATGTCCCAGCTGTGTCCCCTCCTAATTTTTTGTGCACTATCCAGTCTATTCACTGACAGGACCATATATGAAGTAGAAAAGTTCTCAACACTGTGTAAGCACTATTCAGCAGTAACCAAAACATTCCTGTCTTACTGTCACGGTTTCGGTCCAAAATCCAAAATAGCACCCTATGAATTCCCATCAAGAAAATGAACCCCATGCCAACCAAAACCAGAACAACTATAAAAAAAATGATTTAGCATTAAAAAGTTGACCAAGTTAAAACTAGGCTCAAGAACACAGAAAATTATAGCATCACAGTATAATTTTTGTTTGAAAATATCTCTGTGGAGGTTGTCTGGTTTAATCCTTTGCTCAAAGCAGAGTCAAATCAAAGTCAGATCAGATTCTCCTAGGCTTTATCCAGGTGAGTTTTGAAAACCTCTCAAACAAGTATACTCAGGGTCTCTTTTATTAACTTGATTCAGTGTTTACCACTCTCATCATGAGCACTATTTCAGCCTATCCAGATGGATTTTCCCTTTTTCACAATTTATGACTATAGCCTCTTGTCTACTGCCATTGACTCTGAGAAGAGGTTTTTCTATAACTCACCATTATGGAGTTTAAACCAGCAATAAGATTCTCCATATCCTTCTCATCTCCATGCTAAAAATAGCCACATCTCACAGTCTTTCCTCATGTATCATTTTTTCTAGGTCTCTAACCACTTTAGTGCTACTCTTTCTGAGTTTGTCAATATCCTTCTGGTTCTGGCAAAGTACCAGAGGTTCACTTGCATTTATTTCCTTCCTTTTGCCTTTCTGTCTTCCTTACTACCTTGTAACTATGCACTGATTGTTTATGAGTTGTTGAGAGTACAGGAACAAGCTTCTCTTCTTATGAGGCTTACTTCCAGGGCAATGGAAAAACAAAGTGAGATAAATTCCTTCTTTACTTACTTTCATTATGCTATTTTGAAACACAATCATCCATAATCATCAGCTAACTAACCTGTCTTTTTCAGCTTCCTATTACCAGACTAATAATAGACTTCTGCCTACCCATGTGTCTTTCCACAAACTAAAAGCACATCTGTTGCTGCAAACTTTAGGATATCTATTAATAAGATAAATAAGACAGACCAAAGAGAGTAGAGACTCTTTTATTCTTTCTCTTCCCATATGATTAGACCCATCTTGGACACTATCCTCTACAAACATGAGGAGATTTTCAGTACTTTCCTACATTAACTAAGAACTATATGAAACATGTCATTAGTCTACTGTTCCTTTGGTAGCTTAGTTTGTCTTACATTTTCAGCATCAACAGTCAATAAGCAATCATAACAGACATGCTATTGAAATAATTACTCTCTCAGAACTGACTTTAGTTTTCAACCATACAAATGTTCCTTTAGTCTGTTATGTCACCCTTCCGATGGACTACATTACCTTGCAATTGGTAATGTATGGAAGATTCAAACAACTGCTGTACAAAACACCCTAAATAAACCCCAAACCTTGACATTCACAAAAACTCTTCATTTAGTTGTATATTTGAGTATAATCCCTAAACATCCGACACAGGAGAACTTAAGATAAACTTCAGAATGATGATGAAATCTAAGTTGAAATTTTGATTGAAACATCTGACACAACACTTTCAGGAGCACATGAAATTGGTCTACTACCACTTCCATTACATGAACAGATTCTTTTCAGCTTAAAATTAATAGGGAAAAGCTAGGCACGTTGTTGATAGTTTTTAGGTAAGATCACCGTTTGGTTGAATGTTTAATGTCATGCGAATAGTCTGAATGGTTATCCACAGCATCATTAAAAATGTTAAAAAAAATGCTTTGAAGCTATTTAAAAATATTTTGAAACCTGCAGAAGAAGAGAACAGAACAGGCTTGTAACCATGAAATTAAAATAAGGTTTCCAATACTGGGATATTTCTTTTACTGATATTCCGTGTGGAATTCTATGTGCATTGGAAAATTGAAAACACCACCACAAAGAATATAAGGTGACTAGTTTTGGGTCTTTTTTAGGGAAAAAAAGGGCCACCAAACCCTTAGGGCACCAGCTGACTGTCTAACACCCTTCATACTTCTGACATCTCCAGCAAAACATTTAGATTAACGGGGAAGATTCTGTAGAAAGAAAGTATTTCTCTTTATGAACTTATAAATGGTGACTTTCCCACTCTAGGAAATAATTGAATTGTTATAATTGAAGTGCTGAGTTAAAAACAATCATAAACTTCACTACACAGACCTTTGGATACCCTTAAATAGATAGTCAACTGGGGACTATTTTGGAAAAAAAAAAAACAAAAAAACCCAAATGTTAATTTAAGACCTCCATTAAAGAGCGTATCTGTCTCCATCTATCTGCATTTGAAATTCAGGACTGTATCTCACTTAAGTCAGTAAAGAGAAACACACATATTGGGAAAGCACATTGTTTAATACCTTCTTTAATGGATCTCTGTATTGGATGATCTCTTGAGAATCTATAATAACAGACACCTCATTTCATTTTTGCTTTTTTAAAAATAATCTCTTCAGATAATTAGTTTGTTTCTACTGCTTCAGTTGTTATTTGTCTTTGTTATTTGGTTCTTTATTGAAGGAAGGGTATAGAAACAGGATGAACATGTAAAGCCTAGTCATAAGTGTGGATACCCACATAGTGAGTCATGCTGCATCATAATGTTTAGCCAGTGAGTATAACAGGATTCAAATTTGGAGCATCTCCTCACCATCAGGGAAAAACAGAAACAAACCAGAGAGTCAAAGTCAATGAAACTAGATACATTTTTTGACATTATGTAAATTACATATTAGCAATCATTTTGCAACTATCATCTCAAATAAGTATCTGTAAGACTCATTTTGTTGGTAAAATACATTATAGCTTGTTTAATTGCATTTGTGTGCAAACTTCATAACTACACATAAACGGGCTGTCTGTAGTTGAATCAATAGCTGTCTGATCTTTTCCACTGAACGTGGTCTTTTTCACTTTCTTAATTGGGAGGAAACATTGATCTACAAACTTTTAGCTTTGCCTGTCCAGACGATATGTTTTTCAGCATGGGATCGGAATCAGACACTCAGGTCTGTCACAGCCCTTTTTCTTAGCTCCAAACCCACATACATCTGCAGTCACTGGTATCCTGGATAAATAATATTCACTTAGTAACCATTGTGGCAAGACAGGATAATTGTAAAATATTGTATGTTGCTGACTCTTGAAGCAGCAAACAAAACAATTAATGCAAACTAAATTGAAGAAGCACCTGCTGTGTGTGTTTTGAGGGTGGTCTTTTCCAGACAATTAATTCAATTGCCCAAAATGTAAATATCTGAACGAGGTAAGCATAGCAGCATATGAAACCACTTAGTTTAAACTGCTGCTTTTTCTGTCAGATATTGAATATGCTGAGGCACATTCTAGCTGGTGTAAACTGTATCTACCTCACTGACTTCAGCTGATAGTTTCCCCCATTCAATAAGTGGTTAATTTGCTTTTCCCATATAGGATGCAAGTCAGAATATAGGAACACAAATACATGTATATTTCTATTTACATACATTTGTGTTTAATTGTTCTTATTAAGAAACATAAATGTGTGCTGAGAGATTTACCGAACCTGTATTTTTGCTACCTTTTTCTATCACTAAGTGTCAGGGAGCGTGCACAACCATGTTTAACCTTTTTCTTTGCCTTCAGAATCAGAGCTATGAAAGTGGAACACTGGGGGATGTGGTAGGTCATTTGTCCACTCTCCTGTCAAGACAAGAGCTGTGATAACTAAAAATTTCCAAGCAGGTTTTTTTATCTAACAGGATAAAAACTGGCAGTGATGGAAGCTCTGCAGTACCAAAGGAAATATAGGGAAGTGACTATTTTGTCAGTAAAACAACATAAGCACTGTAAGTGGAGGTTTGACTGTGAATTTAATGCAAGAAGAATACACTGGCCAGAGGCCTATGGAGCAAATCAATCCATAATTTAATATCACTAAATGAAATGGAGAAAACTGGGGGGTTACATCTATATCTTGCATGGAATAACTTTTATTAAAAAACCCAAAACAAAACCAAACAACTCCAAACTACCCCCCTCCCCCCAAAAAACAAACCAAAACAACAAACAAACAAAAAAACACTAAGAAACAAAAAACCTACAAAACAAACCAAAAACAACAACAACAACAAAACCCAAAACCAACCAAACAAACAAAAGGTAAGATGATGTCACTATCTCTAAATATAAATTTCCTTTGCTTGTCCAATCATCAACCCTACATAGGTGACTTAAAGTAGCCATCACCCACCCAAGAGGGAGCCTTGAGACACCACTGTCAATATACAGATCTGTATTTTCAGGTTTCAGATTTGTCCATTGAATTACATGTATTGCAAAAGCAGTGTTTGCCTTGCAATTAAAATGACACAAATATAGACTAAGGTGTTGGAAATAAAAAGCAAATTCCCAGGGGAGCAAACAAATTCAGCTTAAGTAACATCTAATACTGGTGCTTGGGCAAAGAACATTTCAATTTGTTTTGCATATCAGCTCTCCAAACTTCCCTATTCCAAACATTCAAGAGGGATTCAAGGAGTTTTCTTGGTCTCAGATTCAAGTGGAAAAATCTCTCTTTGAAAAAGCTTTTTGATATTTGATAATTTATTTCTCAAAAACCACCTTTAGTTTCCTTCCTTGCCTGAAATTGTTTTGCCGCAAATACTGTACTTACACAAAGTGGTCTGTATAATGAACTTTAAAAAAATGTATATTCAGTAAACTGTTGTGTAGCGAACAGTCAAAATTTCTTTTAGTTTTGGTACTGTTCAGGAAGACACAATGGTATAGATTTAGATAAGAATTTCTCAATCTGTTCAATATACAACTAACAGTTTGCAACATGACAGAATAACAGTTTGCAGTGGATGTCATCAACATGTTCCAGGTTAGAATAAGTTAGACTCAGAAGTTCCCATCAGCAGCAGAAAAGCTTTTATCAGAAATGTTGACTTGGAGAAAGACACTGAACAAGGGTTATATGAGATATCTTTACAATCTCATTCTTTCTTCCTCTTCTTCTGTGCATGATATACATCCTTAAAACCATTAATAGTGTCTTTTCAGTATCTGTAATCTGTCTAAAGCACATCCTTGGTCTCTCCTGCTGACTAGATAATTCAGCCTTTCTGTGTTCTTCATAAACAAATTTCTAAAAGCTATCCCCATGGGGAATTGTCTGATCACTAATTTCTCTACTCCCTTTGAAGCTACCAGAAGGATTGTAAACAAGATGAAATACAGACAGGGGTGCTATGGCCTTGGACTTTTTTTATCCTATAGCTTCCTAGTAAGAACAAACCTTTTTGTGTTCAAAGGAGTTGGAATCTGCTTTCAGTGTCTGTTGGGGGACTGCCTTACTCACCAGACTCTAGGTTCTTTCAATTGTTTCTGTCCCACTTGCTTTATCCATTTACTTTGTCACAGTAGAATTAAATACTCTTTAGGCAGAGAACGGATGTTTATATAGCAGGAATGTTTTTGCAAATGCATGGATGGACACCAGCACACCTTCTGACAGTCTTGAAGTTTAATATGACTGTATTAAGTGGTGTCTTCTCCATGCAGTTTAACTGTATGATAGCTTTACCCTTCTCCTGAATTCATAATGTTGAAGCTTCTATGTATAACACATGAAGAGAATTCTCTTGCTAATCTGGTGCCTTGAAGTTCATAATGGGCTTTGATACCAATTTTTTTCACAGCATATGATAAATGAGCTATATGCAGAATGGTACAAAACAACCTTAAATTGCAACTAATAATACTACTAATAACATTAGTACTAATACTGATAATAATAACAAAAATAATAATTAAAAGTATAATTATGATAAAAATGATAACAATATTAAAATACAGTAATAATACTAATCATTATGATAATAATAGCAGCCAGGAGTAGTAATTCATGCTTGCTTCTAAATCTGAGGGACCTGTATTAAAGTGTATGCCCAGAAAACAGAAGGACTATATCAGACTTTGTTAGTAATATGAATCAGTTACTCTCTACCTTTACTTTCTATTCCCAAAGGCAGAAAGGAAAATTTGAAAGCATAGCAAATTAGGACAAGTATAGAAATTCACTGCAGAGAATATACCAGAAAGTACTTTACTACTTGACTGTCTATTAATCATCATGTACATCACAGATGTTGAAATCACTGAAATTGCCAGCAATTTATTATTACCTTTGTTTTTAAAAGAGAACAATCATCTTGAAAGTTTGTGCAAATATTCAAACCAACCTCTAGGACTGACTGGGATCTTTCAGTTCCCTGTGAGTGCAGAGTCATGGACAATGAGAATCAGATTATCGTGGATCCAAGCTATGCCCAAAGGAGTGTTCAGTGCTGGAAGCAATTAAAAATAATTTTTCTATTCCTCAGTGCTGTCATCCCACACATTGACAACTCTTTGAAAGTAAAAACTAAAACTCCTCACACATAGTTATCTAGAACAAACTGATGAAAGAATTAAATATAAAGTGTTCTGCTCAAAGACATTATCATCAATCTATAGTTCATTCCATCACCACAGATTTAAAAATGCAGAAAGATATACAAAGTATCCCATTCTCCTGCAAAGCCCTTAAGGTCCAGGGACAATAGTCTCAGACCCTTAATATTTTTTTTGTCCCCTATTTTAATCTGGTTATTTTAGCTCCATGAGTGCAGTCTCAAATGAAATATACAGGAATAAAAGGTCTTCAAAGGCTTAATAAAATTTTTCTGAAAAATAAAAGAAATAACCAATCATTTAAGATGTACTGACCTTTCATATAAACAATTTTAGGTGTCTAAACATCCCAATTTGTGCTCTGACCTATGAAAGCCAATACTGGAAACCTTCTTAGGGGAAACCTGGCTTATAAAATTTGGTTCTTGCTTTTCTTAATAAAGTAAAATTTCTAGTTCAGCAATGCAGTTGAATGTTTTGATGTAACCTCTGCCCAGTTTTATTCAGTGTGCTGTTTGCCACTTTTTTTTGATGAAGTGAGAATTTTGCCTCTTTGCCTTAGCTTGTCAGCTAAAGATTTTGATGCAAACTGTTGAAACAGAAGCTGAATGTGAATAACGCTTCAATCTTTAAATGTAAACCTTTTGTAATTTTGCTTCAGTTATGCCAAATATAATGAGACTGGACTAGATTCTGTTCAGTGTTTTATCAATAAAGCTAAACTACCAAATTCAGGAGACTGCAGAAGGGTTATTGAAAGTACATTTTATCCCTAAATGCTTCTGTAGGTAATTTGTCAGTAGAAACCTGCATAATTCTCCAATAAATATGCAAGATGAGCAGTATTGGCTGGATGAATTACAAAAACAGAAGTGCCATACGCTTACAATCAGTTTGTTTTCAGCTGCTGCACACCTGTGGCAAGAACATTTATAGTGTAGCTGTTGTATTTTGGTGAAGGAGAAAAAAAAAAATCAGTAGTTAATTTCTGATCCTGAAAGCATGTTTTCTGTTTTTAGTATATAAGGTCAGATACTAGAAGTTTGTAATTATTTTAGCATGAGATATTTATCTTTCATTTGAAATAAAAAACTCATAGATAACTAACAAACTGAGATAAAACCCCACAAAATCAAGCCTATAACATGCTTTTTGGGGAGGCTACCTTACCAAGCACATCTGTGTAAACATACACTAATTTTCTCCATAGACTGTGCAGGAAGACAGGTTCCTCCACTCTTGATAGTCACTTTTAGACTGGAATCTGATAGACAGATACTGCTGCATGCATTTCCACATCTGTATTATTGTCTGCTGTCCATAGAAATATAAGAATATTTTCCTTTTCCAGACCCCTTAAAGATTTCCCATTGCGTCCCAGAGAACCAAGTTTGTCTACTTATTTCTCTCATTCTTTATAAAGAATAAATTAAATTAATGAATGAAAATTTACCAGAATGTTCCACAGAAACAGCTCCCATCTTCAATTGCCCCTCAGATGTGGCACATATTTCCACCATTGCTACCATTCCACTATTTCTGCTTTCAGGGAGAAAATAGCCCCATGATCAGATTTCTTGAATTATGGGAGACACTTCAGTCACAGGCTAGAAACACACTTACAGACAGGATAACTGTCTGTACATTTTCTCAGTTCGCTGTACGAATTTCACAGAGGATGTTTGTTTCCTTATCAAGACACAGCCCAGTACTATGCAGAGCAGATACTGACTGGACTACAGAAAGAAATCAGCTTGATTTTCCATTGTTAAGATATTGTGGTGACAGGCATTCTACAAAAATCTATTAAAAAAAAAAAGAAGGAAAATGGAATAGATGATTACTCTCTTTTCTGAGTAGGAACACTGTATGCACCTCAGCCTGCCACTTCCCTTTGGCAGGTACCCTCAACAGACCAATTACTTTCTTTACCAATCTAGCAGAGTTCAATAGGTTGTTCAGCATACCTTTTTTTTTTTCCTCCGCAGTTATTTTGCTTAGGGAAAAATCTTAGTCAGCCAATTTTATTAAACAAAGGATCCCTTTTCCCTTTAAAAAAAAAAAAAGTCCATCTGTCCAGCCCGAGTAAGAACACAATTTCTTTGATATAACTGTGAAAACTGCAATGCTGAAAATGTATCAAACACTTTTGATAGTTCAGCTCTATCAAACTATGTCTGAGAAGAGAGATATTTGGTAAAGAGACTCCTTGAGGTTACACCCGCACATTTTAATTAAAAACCTAATGAAATAATGTTCTATCAAATGCTGTTGGACTGAAAGTTACAATATGTGCCAATTATAAAAAGTTAATTGCAATCCCAAAATTAAATCAAAGTATATTAAATTCTATTGACAAAATAACACATATAGCTGCTTGTTTATTTTTTTTAGATAATTAATTCTTTATAGAGGAATCAGTAGCCTGTTAAAGAGTTCTGAAATAACAAAACTACTAAAGATATTTTGAAAATATGTTTATAAAGTTGTAACGACATCAAGGTCATGCAAGGAATTCATCTGAACTCAAGATAAAAGGTCCATTGTAGTTCTACTAAGACTTTGTTTTGGAGACTACATAGTCACATAATGGTTTGGTTTGGAAAGGACCTTTCACTATTATCTAGTTTAAGTCTCCCTCCTACAGGCAGGGACAGCTTCCAGTAGACCAGGTTGCTTAAAAGGCCCATCCAACCTGGGCTTGAACATTTTAAGGGGTGGGCACCCACAGCTTTTCTGGGCAACCTATGCCACTTTCTCACCACTCTCACAGTGAAGAATTTCTTGCTAATATATAATCTAAACCTACTCTATTTCAGTTTAAAGTCATTCTCCCTTGTCCTTGATGCCTAAAATCCTGGAAGATAGGCACTCAGACAAAATGTTAATGGAGAAAGATAGAAAATACCTTTATTGGGAGATCAGAGGCTTCGGGCCTCCACTGGGCCTACCAATCATGCGTTGTTTCAACAAGAATCTCTGCATCCGAAAATCCCTGAAGAAGCCCGCCCTCAGTAGGGTTACAGCTTTTATACCCTTCTAAATAATTAGCATACTTAGATATCCATAACCAATCATAATTTCTAATTTCCTCAGTGGTCCACCCATCAGGGTCCTGGGCCATGCCCCCCGGACCACCTCCAACAGTTTCTGGGCTCTTCTATTGTTTTGACTTCAAGTTATCTTGCAGGTGGCTCTGAAAAACATCATGACCTTCAGAAAGCCTGAGAATATGTGAGAAAATCCCTTTAGTAACTTCAAACACCCCTTAATATGTGAGCATATACTTCTAAAACTCTAAAAATCTACAAAATCTACCCCAAACCTTTAGGCATCATCCTACCACTACATGCCCTTGTAAAAAGTCCCTCTCCAACTTCCTTGTAGGCCCCCTTCAGATAGTGGAAAGCTGCTATTATGTGACCCCAGTACCTTCTGTTCTCCAGGCTGAACAACTCCATCTCTCCCAGCCTGTCTTCATAGGAGAGATGTTCCAGCCCTCTCCGATCATCTTCTCAACCCTCCTCTGGACTTGCTCCAACAAGTACATGTCTTTCCTGCGTTGAGGTCCTCAGAGCTGGATGCAGTACTCCAGGTGGGATCTCACAAGAGAAGGATAGAAGAACAGAATCCCCTCCCTCAACCTGCTGGGCTTTTAATGCAGCCCAGGATATGGTTGGCTTTCTGGGCTACTCATTGCTGGCTTATATGCAGTTTCTTGTCCACCAGCATCGCCAAGTCCATATTCTCAGGGCTGCTCTCAATTCATTTTTTGTCCACCCTGTATTTGTGATTGGGATTGCCTTGACCCCGGTGCACTATGCCTGTGTGAACTTCATGAGGTTCATCCAGCCACACCTCTCAAGCCTGTCAAGATCCCTCTGTCATCCCTTCCTTCCAGCATGTTGACTGCACGTCACAGCTTGGTGTCATCAGCAAACTTGCTGAGGGTGCATTTATTCTTACTGTTCATGTCACCAACAAAGTTGTTAAACAGAGCCAGTCTGGTTATGTTTCCTCTTTTTCAGTAAGTGGGAACTTCACTGGACTGTCACAGTTTCCCAAATATGATAGTAGCTTAACAGCTTTCTCTGCCAGCTCTTCCAGGATGTGTGGATACATCTCATCAGGTCCCATGGAAATGTACACCTTCAGGATTCTTTGATGGTCTAGAACCTGATCTTCTACAGCAGGAAGTTTTTATTTAAAGTTTTTATATTAAGTTTAGAGTCCCTGTATTTGCCCTCTGCAACTCAGATGGTGTGTCTGGAGCACTTGCTGGTGAAGAATTAGACCAATAAAAACATTGAGTACCTCAGCCTTCTTTACATCCCAGGTAATCATATCTCCTGTTTCCTTCCAAAAGTACCCAGTTTCCCTCTAGACTTTCTTGTTGCCCTTGACATCCCTGTCCATGTTTAATTCTGTTGGGATTTTAGTTTTTCTAACCTTATCCATGGCTGCTTAGACAATTTCTTTGTATTCTTCCCAGGTTACCTGTCCTTGCTTCCACTTTCTATAGGTTTCCTTTTAGTGTTTGAGTTTGTCCAGGCATGACTCCTTGATCATACATACAGGCCTTTTGGTATTTTTGCCTGACCTTCTCCTCTTTGGGTGTGAAGCTTCTCTTGAGCTTCACATTTCCCATCGGTCCCTCCTTGTTGGCGAGAGCAGTGTCCATCATAGCACCTCTCTTCTACTACTTGGAGAAAAAAGTTATCATCAATATATTACATGAACCTCCTGGATTCCTTATGCCCTGCTATGTTGTCCCTCCAACAGATAACTGGAGTAGTTGAAGTCACGCATGAGGACTAGGGCTTGCAAATGTGAGGCTGCTTCTACCTGTCTGTAGAGAGCCTCACCATTTCAGTCTTCCTGGTCAGGCAGCCAGTAGCAGACCCCCACTATAACTGCCCTCCCTTTAATCCTGACCCATAAACTTTCTGTCAGCTCCTCATCAATCCCCAGGTGGATTTCCAGGGTCTTCAGCTGTCTATTGACAAAGAGGTAGACAACCCCTGATCATATCACCCGCCTGTCCCTCCTAAAGAGCCTGTATCCTTCCATTCCAACACATAGGAGCTATCCCACCACATCTTTTTTAGGCCAATAAGTCACCCTGAAGATGTATACACACAGACTCCTCTTGATTATTTAAGTTTAGTTACTGATAAAGATGATTTACTAGTCCTGGCATGAAAGTGGTAGGAGTGGAAAGGCTCAAGGTTCCCCTCCCCTGATAACTTTAGTTAAAAGCTCTCTTCATCAGCTTGGCAGTCCTGTAACTGAAGATGCTCTTCCCTTTGTCTGACAGATGGGCCACATCAGCCCCCAGTGGAGCAAGTAAGTATTTCAAAGTGAGTCCAAATTCAAAACTGTCCCTTTCAAACCTCTATCTTTTGACCAGGACGATTGATGAAAAACTACCTGTACTCCAGAGACCCTTACCACCACTCCCAGTGTTCTGCAATCCTTGATACTCCTTGGACTATTCCTGGTTGCATCACTGATGCCCAAGTGAAACAACAGCAGCAAATAATAATCAGTGGACTACATGATGCATGATAGTCTCTCAGTGATATCACTGACATAAGTCTCCAGTAAGCAGCACACTTCACTAGAGACTACACCAAGTCAAAGATTAGGTGAGAATCAGAAGAGATTCACCTACTACTTTCACCTTTATTCAGTTGCACTAGTTGTCAGATGGAGAGAAGATTGGGCTGTCTTACTCAGTCACTCCTGATGTGATGTGATCTTTCATCTTTAGTCTACAGAAAGGTGAAGCAGTCCTGCAAGGGCCCCTCAGGCTTTTGGGGGAAGTCTCTTCCTCCTGCAGCTCCTTGCCATTGCAGGCTTCCATTCTTCTTCTCTCTTCCTTCTGTGTGTACCCATGAAGGAGTTTTTGGTTGTTTGGCCAGAGGCTCTGGGTCCCCTGCAGAGTGCACTGGGAACAGGCCATCCAACTCGTTCTCAGTCTCCCTAATGTTATACAGACCCCTCAACCTCCTGCAGCTCAGTCACCTGCTGCGGGAGGTCCTCCACTTGGCCAAACCTACTACCTATTGCAGGCAGTACTACTGCCTTTCCCTGATCCAGAAGAAAGGTGTAGGCACTTCTTGCAGTCTGAGCTCAGCACTGCAGCCTCTCCCTTAGCAATTACCTCTAGCTGAAGTCACTGGCCACTACTGGGGTAAGTTGGTGCAGACCCCACAGCTGGAGCTGCAGCCTTGGCTCTCATATGTGTGCCGGTAATTCAGCCTTGAGGGTCAGGTAGAACGAGTGCCTTTGACCAAGGCAGCTGATCACAGAATCGTGCTTTCTTGCGTTATGTGGACTTCAAGTCTCTCCACTTGGCCAGTGGAATGTCCCTGCTTTGAGAGGCACCCTCCCCGTGCAAATTGGCAACTGTGCAATCAGCAACATCACACCCTGGCCTGTTTGCCCCACTGTCACCGGCGCTATCAAGGACTGCCTTTTGTGGGAGTGGCTGCTATTAGTTCTGAACCATGCCTTGTCAGCCACTCTGGTGTGAGCTGACAGCTCCTGGTGAGTCTCAGCATTCTCCTGGTGTTTTGTCAGCTCTGAAAACTCTCCCTGTACACCACAATATCCTGTTCTGCTGTGGAACACACTTGCAAAAGAACTGATCCCTTCAGTGAGTGACAGCCACCATGGCTTCACTAAGAGCTATTAACTCAGTTGTTGTGGAGCTTAAAGATTGACAAGTAGAACATATGTTGCAAGAATTATCCAGGAGAGACAATGGCTTCATACTCCTTTGTCTAATTAGACTCAAAGCCAATAGAAATTATTTTGATGCCAGTGAGATGATGTAAAGGAGACATTTCCTCAAAAGTCGGTTAGAGTAGTGTAAGAGTAAGAGAAAAGTAAGTTAAAAAAAAAAAAGTAAAAGTAAAATGAACTACCCTTTACTGAAGAAACTATGAAAGGGATTAAGTAGCTTTGGAAATCTCACCCACTAACCATTGAGTAAACCATTAACCCCTGACTTTCCTTTACTCAGTGACAAGACAGTGTTGTTCTAAGCTCTTTACACAAGTGACTAATAAAGCTGTTACTGTCTAATGTTCATCCAATACCAAGTGACAAATGAACAAAGCTTCCCTCATATTTAAACGCAGAAATAGAAAGGCACTTTTTCTGGTCTAACCTCAGCAGACAGCTAAGCACTTCATTGCTACTCGCTCAATCTCCCAGAATGGGATGGGGAAGAGAACTGGAAGGGCAAAAGCGAGAAAACTCAGTTTAATAAGGTGCAAAATAGGGTAGCAAATAAAAATAGGGTACCAATTAAAAATAGGATACTGAAAAACCCAAAATTAACAGCCCCCCAGCAAAAAAACAAAAACCAAAAGAACAACCAAAAGCCCACAAAAACCCAAAACAAAAAATCCCAAAACAACAACCAAAAACCACAAAAAACCCCAAACAAAACAAAACAAACAAAAAACCCAAAACAAACAAAAAAGAAAACAAACAAAAAACACATCAAACTTTTTCCCACAATTTTTATCACTGAGTATGGCACCATATGATATGCAATAACCCTTTGGTGAGTGGTGTTCAACTATCCTGACTGCATCCCCTTCCAAATTCTTGCTGACAGAGCCGTGTGAGCAGGAGAAAAGGCCTTGATTCCATGTGAACAATGCTCAGCAATGGCTAAAATGTTGCTGGGTTATCAAAACTACCTTCACCAAAAAATCTAAAGCAAAAATCTAAATCTATGCAAGGGTATATGAAGAAAATTAACACTAGCTCAGTTGAAGCCAATAAACTACTGTAGTGAAAATAAATAAATAAATAAATATACATTTTAATTCGATTTCAGAGAATATTTCTTCTGCTATTTTTGGTTGAACAAAGCTCTTCTCCCAGAAACTCTTGTAATTATATTGTATAAATTTTGCTTACAGTCTTTCTTCCTCTCCTTTGGTTCTTTACCCCAAATTTATCTCTTCAGTTAGGATGCACATAAATTATGAAGTATGTAAATTTTAGATGTTTTAACAATAAAGACACCTTTGTGCCAATCAGTCAGCATCTTTGCTTTAACCCCATGTAACAGCTGTGGTGTGGGGAAATCAGCTCCTCTACGGTCCCACGGCCTCCCGGGGTCTGGAGGGGATTGCAAAATCCCCACGTGGTCGAGAGTAAAGAGGTGTATCAGACTGACATTGAGTGGCCATAGAAAAGCCTTTAATTACCTGTGTCCAGGGTATTTAAGCCTTTTGGGCGGGGTTTGGGAGGTAGGATGTGATTGGGTAAGGGTTCAGGAGGAGTGGTGTGGTTTGGGGGGCACAGGGGCCAATAAGGGAGCAGGAGGACCAAAACCCAGTGGGAACCCAGGGATAGGGATTGACAGGTGATACATCCAATAAGGTCGGGAGGGGGGCGGGGCTGGATACCCGGGGAAAAGGACCAGTCTTTTCACATATGTGCAAGGGGTTTCTAGGGTTTACAATGTAAACAGGGGAAAAGCCGTACATAAAAGATGCAGGTAATGTTGAATTATAAAGTCTCTGGTCCTTTGGAAGTTGTCACAGCACTGGTCCTGTCTCCAGGGGCTTCTTCACGATGTGCAGTCTGGATAATCTTCTGTCTCTGCTCTGCATATGCTGTGGCAGAAGTCATTCCCAACACCCATGACTCTGGCAGATAGATGCATGCTAGGACAGTTGTCCTGTTGTTAATCAGAGGAGCAGGATCCTGCTGGGAGTTGTGGTAATTACAGTGGGATAGCTCATCTCCTCCTGAACTTTCTCCATAACTTCATTTTTCTTAAAAGCAATAGTGATATTAATTAAAAACAAATGTTAATTATATCAGTTTATTATGTCCCTCTTTCTGGACAAGTTGATGCTAACCGTCCATGTGCAAGACTACCACTGGCAACTTTTGCAGTTCAACAGTTCCCTCCTTTCCCTGATGTCATCTACCTCAAATTTTTTATTCTGATAATACAGTGGTAAAAATAAGATTTTCACATGTCTTGTTTGCTGATACTCAGAGAGCATCTGTTCTCTATTGACCTTGCTGTGCGTTTATAAACTTTCTCATAGTATTTATAATTTCTTGATGTTTTTAGAGACCAGCTTAGCAGTGAGGTTTTAGAAAGTGCAAGTCAGAAGCTCCAAGAGTTTATTGGCTTCGACCTATACGTAGATGAAGAAGTTGATGAAATTTGCACATTAAAGAAAACCAGAAATTTTAATTTAGAATAGGCCCAAACTAGTGTAAAGTATTCATTCAAGTCTTTTCTAATAACTTGCAATTTAATTTTTGCTCAAATTCCCTAACAAGTGTGTTGCATAAAAGCAAGATAGCATAAATTATGATTTATTAGTCATCACTTTTGATAATGCATTTCTAATAATGATGCATTTCTATATGCATTTCTAATAATGATGCATTTCTATGCATTTCTAATAATGATGAATATTTAATCTCTCTTATTGAATGTAGATTTTCAGACTTTTAGTTCTTACGCAACTAGAAATTGGGTAATCAAAACTCTTCAGTGATGTTAATTCTTCTAAATAAAATTAATGGAGGTGTTCCACTCATTTGCTTCACATTGTCTGTTTACACTAGCAGTACTAAAGTAACTGAGCTTATGAGGAATATTTAGAGAATTCTGTTCAAATATCTGAAGTAATTTGCACTCATGTAATAAACACAAGATCATAAGTTTTTAACTTTATCACTCTGCATGTTAGTTCTTATAGTGGTGCAAATGATGATACCTATGAGCTAAGAAGTATAAGACTGGATTGTGATTTTTGTCTGCATTAGTGAAGTCCTTGCTAGAAAAGAATGAAATTTTTCAGAAACAAAGATTCTGGATCATTGTTTCACTGCAGTAGCTAAAAAACTCCAAAAATCAACTAGTAAAGAAAATCTGAAAGTTTGTAAAACTTAATTTGTGTTATTGTAACTGTAATTTTCTTCATCACAACAGATTCCAGTAATCCTGTATGTTCATCTATTTCTTCACCTATGCGTTTAATAAACAGATTTTATCAGTGTACCCAATTACACTGTATACATATTTGTCAGAGTAAACACATATCAAATTAAAATGGAAGTACATTGTAGGCAGTCTTACTTACCAAAATTGAAATCCAGCTAAGGAATGTTCATCTACAAAGGCTTTAAAATTATTGTACCTTTCTATTAATGACACAATATAATGACACTACTTTTTAAAGTGTTTTCAATTCCATAATTATAAATTTAGAAATATATTTATATAGAAATGTGAAACAATGGCACACACTATATTTGTTATATAAAATAACAGATTTTCTTTCCAGAAATTCTAGGATTAAATTTTCTTGAACTTGGTGGATAAAGGTAACAGCATTAGACTTTAGTCAAACTTTGTCTTGCTTGAGTAATGCTTTTTGAATGATTCTTGAGATCTCACCTGATTATCCTGTGAACTTTCAGCACTCAGAACTGTTCAGAGTTAGCATAGATGCTGACAGCCATGAGAGTGAGGGATACAGACAGCAAAATGGATTGAAAGACAGATAGACCAATTGACATTTATACATTTATGTAGGAAGATAATGTATAAATGTTGCTTCTTGATGCATGAAAATAATTAATAGATGTTTAGAGATAAGTGATTATCCACTCTTTCATTGTAATTTAACAAATAGATTTTTTTAAAAAATGTAAATATAGACACTAATTCAACTTCCAATGAAACAGATTTATATGACAGGTCAATTTTAAATCATCTTCTGATTAACTTAAATTTGTAGTCAGACTGGTTTAGCTTTTTCCTCAAATCAGGTAATGTTCAATTGCACAGCTGAACTCAGCCCACAGAAAAACATACTTCAGCCATTGAAGAAAATAATCTGAATACAAAGCAATATTTGCAATCATTCATCAGTTATTATCATAGTCAAAAAAGACTAAATTGGGGCAAATTAATTTATTACCAATCAAATCAAAGTATGATAATGAGAAACAAAATCTTAAAACTCCTGTCCCTCATCTCTCCCTTCTTCCTGGACTCAACATCATTCTCTCTTCATCTGCCTACTCTCCCTGAGCAGCACAGGGGGATGGGCAATAAGGACTGTGGTCAGTTGATCAGAGGTTGTCTCTGTCACTCTACCTCATTACCCCTGCTCCAGCATGAGGTGTCTCCCACAGGAGACAGTCCTCCATGAACTTGTCCAATGTGAGTCCTTTCCACAGACTTCCTCACAAACTGCTCCAGCATGGGTTTCTTCCATAGTGTGCAGTCCTTCAGAAACAGACTGCATCAGGGTGGTCCCCCATGGAGTCACATGCCCTGCCAGGAGCCTTCTCCAGCACAGGTTCTCCATGGGGTTACAGCCCCGTGGTCTATGGGCTGCAGGGGGACAGCCTACCTCACCATGGTCTTCACCACAGTCTGCAGAGGAATCTGTTTTGACACCTGGAGATCTTTCTGCCACTCTTTCTTTACTGACCTTGGTGTCTGAACAGTTGTGGTTACTTCTCTTACATTTTCTCACTCCTTTCTGCCAGCATTTTTTTCCCTCCTTGAATATGTTATCACAGAAGTGCTACCACCATTACCACTGTTTCTAACTGACTACACTCTTCTGTAAGCCTTGACTGGATAATTTATACTTCACCCTATATGCAAAGATTCCTTAAAGTTTTTCTGGCTGTCCATGGCAAATTAAGAAACTGCTTCAGTAATAAGTGGGAGGAACTCTTTGTTAGTACTGGAGACCCCTAAGCCAACTAGCTAGTTAATTTTTCAAGTGAAGATAAGGGAAGGGGAACAATGAATTTGACTTAACATAGAAATAAATCCAGACAGTTTTAAGACCATGATAATGGAGGTAATAGTAGATATACTGAAAGATTTTGGCTAAATGGAAATAACTAATTCAGAATAACATTTAGGTGTGTATAAAGGCTGATGGGGTAGGGAATCATAGGGAAGAAAACTTCTGGGTAAAAAGTCTTGCCCTAATACCTTCAATGAGTAGCATAACACCAAGCAAAACCATCAGAGCTCCGAAAGATCCACAAGAACCTGGAGTCCCCTACAACACTGCTTAACACTTATTAAAGCTACCTTTCCCTTGCCTATTCACAGTAGACATTGAGTTAGTATACTCTGCAGCTCATGATAATGATGTTACCTTTTCGATGACTGATGAGATAGTCTTTGATTCTTATTTTTGCTTTGAGATGTTATGGTGAGTCAAAAGGCTTATTTGCCTTCACTCTAGGAATTCTCACATTCTCTTCTTTTAACAACTACCTTGTGAGGGGAACAAAATTATCCCTTCTATCAGATGGCCTGATTGGTAAATTGCAGCAACCCTCATCTGGTGTGTAATATAATTTGGTTTATATTAGTATAAATAGCACTGCCTAACATTATCATAATATAGTGATGAAAACTTTTTATTTGTACTAAGTCTTCAGTTAATATGAAAAGCTGAACTCTTCTAACTTTAGTAGAAGATGTTTATGGTGACTGAAGAGCTGGATAACATCAAAAGAGAACATATTCATAGCATGGTCCTTCTGTGAGGCTGATTTCTATAAAGTATTTTACCAGTACATTTATGGAAAACTGTATTCTTATTTAGTAGAAAAAAGGTCTTTCCTGGACTGAGTTTTGCTAGGATATATGAGACTGACATACAGTAATCCACATTGTAACTTTGAAAGTGCCCCTGCACTTTTCTCCTTCCCGCTAAAAAAAATTGTTTGCCCATTTTCAAGGTTGTATTTAATTTCAAGGAATAGCAAATTAATTAAAGATTGTGCAAATATGCATATTTCTCTTCAACAAAATGATCATTTTCATGACATGAAGTGTCAAATTCTTCCTACAATGCAGTCTTCTACAGAAATTATCACAATCTACACTAAGGCCTTACAAGTTCACAGGATCCAGCATCTTCTGAAGATTTTTTCAAACGACAAAGTATTCTACCATTTCCCTTATGATTTGGATAATATTAGTGAGGGGCTCTAGCCTCAGTTAAATATCAACCTTATTCCCTTTACAGGAAAACTGTCTTCCATAGTGCAAATCTTCCACAACTTTGTAAATGATTTTTTTTTTGTTCACATCAATCAACACTTCCGCCATTAAAATGGTTTCATATGTATTTCAGTCTTTATGATCATTATATTTACTTAATTCTCTGAAGCATATTCTAGATGCAAATGTTTTTGGTTTGGTTTAGTTTTTTGGGGATTTTTTTTCACTGAAAAATAATAGGGAGAGATCTCATTTTAATTTGTTTTTACTTTTCAGAATGTATGTTTAAACGATGTGCAAGATAATTGCACTTGCCCTGATTGTTGGATTCCAACAAGCACATTTTTTTGTTTTCTTTTCTTTTTTATTTTTCCTTCCCAATTCAAGCATCAAAGGTCTGCTGTACTTTCAAACTGCAGAATGAAGGCACATTCTTTCTCTGTCTTATCTTTCCTAGTCCCGGCTTTAACAATATTGTAACATGTATTTTGCAGTACAGGGGAAAATCAAAGAGCTTACATGTTAATATATATAAATACATAATCAAATATGAAAATAAAAATCCTGTAATTTAGAATTGTACAAGATAATTGATACAATTAGATGTTGTTATTACAATAAGTATCAGCAGTGTACGATTATTGTAAATTATTATTTCTCTGTGACTGGAACAGCTGAACTATTTTGCAATAAACAGAGAGGATGCTTTTAGTAAAATAAAGAACAGCCTTTGGAAAATCTTTCCAGTAAGGTAGATTTTATTATTTCCTTCCATAATGGTGACATTGGCTAGCCCTCCACACAACTAAATAAGAGTAGGCATACACAGGGCCTTGAGTTTCCTGCAGTAGCTGTTTCAGAAGACCTCGAATTCTATTCTATATTATGTATATATGACATATGTATTATATATTATGTGTTATATATCTATTTTAGAACTCAATATCCAGTTATGATTTCTGACAATTGCTATACAAAAGCACCCAGTCCCTACCTGAAAGCCCAATACCATAAATCCAAAGTCCTAAAACTCACATCTACACTATAAAAGTATAGAAAGTCAGGAATTAAATTTGAACACTGTTCCCAATCATCTGCCTTTTTAGTCTTTTGAGTCAGCTCTAAATTAGGCTCCCATAAGAAAAAGTATAGGCAGAGTTTGGAGCATGCTATACTTTGGATAGTCTTTCTACAAAAAGGTCAACATGAAAGGATAACTTTTTTTGGATTCCTTCGTGTTATATTCCTTGAAATCTTCCAGCACTTTTTTGGCCTCATCCCTCTGCACCATCACTCTCACCCTTCCTTAAAGGATACCCTTTATAGGATGAAATGTTCAGGTTCATCTTATAAAACGCCATAGTTCTTAAATTATTTCAGACAACTCAAAAAGGAAAATGTAAAGAAAAGAAAGCCACAAAAACATGATAATTATTGTCACTGCTGCAAGAATGCCCTATAAGATCTTTTGGGTATTCACAGCTGAAGATATCTATTGAGAAAGCAGCTGTCTATGCTAGAAGGAGTCAGGTGGAAGTTAATCTGTCTGTGCCACTTTGTCTTAGGGCCAGGGAGGGCTATCTTTTATTCAGCAATGTTGACATACTGAGAGAATATTTGGATTCTTATAAACTAAAATTTTCTAGTAGAGTTGATGAAAAATAAAACAGCAGCAGAAAATTATAGTTACATATGCTGGTGATAAGAAAAGGAGTTATTTTAAGCAATTACAACTCTAGTAACTTCTGGACTGTTCAATCTGAATAGGAAACCAGAAGAATTTTTTCCTTCTTTTGCATAAAAAGAAATTTTAATCTAAAAAGAAATCAATTTGTGTACAATTCTGCCAACAAAACAAAACAATAAACAACTATTTCGGTCAGCCATGAGTGAGTGGTCCTTTGTTGCACTCAATAGCAAATTTTATTTAAAAAAATAAAATTAAATACACTGTTCAGATTATTTTTATCTTTCTGTTGCCAAATGTATATTTGACTTCTTTCTTTGTATTTTATATTTTTAATATAAAGCACTAGCTAGACTCTGATGGCAACAGGTACAGTCAAAAAATTAGCACTCTTCACATTACTGCCTTGGGGCTTCCTGCGTGTTCAGTATTGGGGGTGGAGGGAGTGTTGCAGGGTTCTATCTGGATCTCAATAAGAAAGACACAGAAGCAATAAACCAGCAATTTTAGAAAGACAGATTAATGCCAAAACATAAATAGTGAGTAAATCCTGCCTACCTTCAGATGTTGGGCATTCTGAATTCATGTGGCATCAAATATTAGACAGAGCCCGGATGGATCTCTACATTGTACACTGCTCAAAAATAAACCTGCTAAAAAATGTCTCAAGACAAAGTTTTTTAAGATATATATTTTTCAAACTGTCTTTCAAAGTGCAGAATTATTATTAATACTTCTAAAATTTCCTATTTATTATGTATGCATACTTGGAGTAACTAGATTAAGGTTCTGCTCCATTAAGCTTAGGACTCTGTTTCATCATTTTGAACAGTGTGATAAAACAGTTAAGACAAAAATTAAAGCACAGTTGCTATCTTGTAATAGAACTACTCTAGAAAGTTGGCCAATATTGTGAAAGTCTGCAAGATATTTCGTTGTTAAACCTGGCTTCCCTCTGAAGTATGCACGCATGAACCCCACACTAATATGAGAGGATTTTAGTACCTTATGAAACAAAGCCATTCAGAATTAATGAAGCAACTCCTTCTGCTTGGCTATAGATATTTCAGCTGTACATATTACAGTCCTGTAAGACAAAGGGAGGTCACGCTGCCAAGAAGACAATCACCAGTGAATTGGTAATACTTTAAAATACAAATTCTTTCCAGCTCCTATTTTTGCACTCAGAGGTATATGTGTCCTGTTATTTCCACCAAAATACATTGAGCTGCCTTTTTATTATTATCGAGAATATAAACATCTTTAAAAAAAAAAAATTACCATTTACAAGATGTTACAATGTAGAAAGAGCACCAGGTCCTACACCAAAACTATTTCCAATCTAATTAGACACAGTAGGTGAGGTAAACATAAGTAAAATACTCTCTGACTTGTGTGTAGCCAAAGAGCTTGTCAACAAAATGCTTGATTTACTGATATCCAACTTTTCTCTCTAGCCAGTCCAGCAGTAATTTTCTTGAGGACTCCTCCAGTGCAGACACAGTTGGATGTAAGCCACATGCCACCAGGGGGACAATGATACGGTCCACAGCTGCGTTGGAGGGTGAAGAAGGCTGGAACACTTTATTAGGGCACATGAGACTCATACAGGGTTCGGGGGAGAGGCTTGGAAACTGGGAGGAGTTAGGGCGGAGCGTGACCAGTATGGGGAAGGAGAGGAAGGAACAATACAATTACGGGGAAAACTGGGAGTGGCTAGCCTTATATGATGATGCTGCGTTGCACCACTGGCTGGCCAATGGAAAAAATAGGGATCAGGTAACCAATGGGGGATCGGTAACTGGGTAGCCACCACCAATGGGGATAAACAGATGAAATAACTATCTAATACATATAATCACTATCTATGCTAAAAAAACCTTTTAAAAACATCAACTTCTGCAACTTGGGGTTGTTGTCAATCTCTGGTATTGATCATTTGATTGTTAGATCCATCCACTCCTGGAAGTGTTCATCTTGGTTGTTTTGGCAGTCCTCCAGGCAGGGTTCCCCCACAGATGTAAAGCCGTAGGGGTAGCAACCAGCTCCTTACTTGTGTCCATAATGGCTTGATTCTATCATAATGTGACAGCTACCATATGCTGTCACTGCCAATTCAATTCATGCATTTTTCAGCTTACTCCTCCAGAGCTGCAGAGGCAGATGACCAGTGGGAATAGGCTTGATGTCTGTATTCTTCCTGCTGAGCTATATACAAGAAAAGGCTCAAGGCTGAATATCATAGCCTTAAGCCTTAGACCACAATACAGCGTAGAGAATTTCCATGTAATTTTTTCTATCAAATATTTCTCATGTGGTATCAAAGGAAAAATTTGCTCAACTTGTTGAACTAATAAGTACAAGGGGAAAATTCTCTTCCAAATATCTCTCTGCATTCAGAATGCATATCAATATAGGAACTCCGGTTTCTGTAAATTATTAATCCATACCAGTGGAGGATATGGTGCAAAATGTTTTTCTTAAACTTGTGCAATTCTCATAAATATGTATATGTTATATAAACATATATAAATATGTTTATCTAAAACAGGAAGCTGTAGGGAAAATGTGAAACAAGAAATTATAGATACTGAAAAAAACAAAAGCCTTTAAGTTTTCCAGAACTTCCTAAAACATACCTATTTTTAAAAATTCTTAATTGAAAATAGAGACATCTGTTCAGTTCTGCCTAGATTTTGTTTGATTTAGAACTAACTGGATTTAGATTAGGAAGTAAGAATTCAAAAGAAGTTTTTGTCTTTAAATCCATGAGAAATTGGCTACTTTTAATTTCTAACAAACTGCAGTGAGCCTTGCAGGGTTTTCTGAATGGGTAATAAGCACTGGACATGATGTTCACCTAGGACTCACCTCCTAGGCAAATGTCCTCAGTGCAGGTAGTAGAGGAACAAAGTGGCTGTGACAGTTGCATGGACTATACTTCAGCTGTCCATATGGCCATAGCCAGGTCAAGGCCCTGAATCTACAGGGCTTCTGTTCATAATATGAACAGTTAGGGATGTTCAACAAGCTGGCAGGTAGCAACCAGGAGTTGACTTATGCTAATTGCATGACATTGGATGTGGGAGCTTTATTGCTGTCAGCACTTAAAAAATATCACTCAGAAAACCCATCAATATTTCACAGTTTTCTGAGGTAATCTGAAAACTTTCACAAGCTGGTACAACATAATAATTTAAATATTTCTTAAGATAGCTTCTGAAGAGATGATAGCAAATCATAACTCTATCAGAAAATTTAAGTTAGACAGATTTCAGACCTTTTAGTAGTTAATTTTTTGGCTGGATTTTTAAGTCGGTAAGTATGGCACTTTGTTGCAGTAAGTGGAACCTTATATAGTGAAATGAGCTGGGCAGTGTGTAAATCTAAATTTCTAAGAAAACTATTATAATCAGGTACTCATCTCTACTATGACAGTATCTGGACATTGTTAAAAGTTAATACTGATTCTCCTTAATCATATGTGAAGGGAACTTCTGAGGTAGAACCATAATCTCTGTGAAATACTGAGTAGCCTCTACATGAAGTGCAGTGACAACCAGCTAGTTTCCTATAGCCAGAGATTTCATAAAACATGATCACTGATTTTGTTTATAGAATAACTTAAAATTGATCTAAAAGTGATCTAGTCATCTCACTGCCAACAAATAGGATTGCTGTATAATAGCATTTTGTAATTTCCCAACAGAAGTTTGTCCATCCAGCTCTCAGTCTACTGCTGACAGGGATCCCAAAATATTCTAGAAAATCTGTGCTAGTGTTGACCATCACCTATATGAAGAGATTTCACATTTAAACTCATTGGTTAGGGGGCAAATAGATGTACATGTTATCTGTAAGTGGTTCTAACACTGTCAGTTTTGCATATATCTTTGCAGTATGTCCTTCTAGATAAGCATCCTCCAAACTGTCTGCATTATGAGTTTTAGGCTGTAGATATTCACCATCTCCTGGGTCATTTCCTGTACTGAAATAACATGAAAATATCTTTGACCAAAAGGAGGATTTATATCTTATTGAATGTGATTGCCAACCTGTGGGCTTAAATATGTAATTTTATAATAATCTTGGGGAAAAAAGTAAATATGGAAATCACTGAATAATGTAATGCTTATGATTTTTAAGCAAATCCTTGTCCCAGGATTTTAGTATAGAAATCAGTACAAAGACATGAAAAGTCACTGTGAATATCTGACTATTTAAATAATACAGAGATTAAATTTGTATTTTAAAATGTATTCTCAATATTTTCTTTCTAAATTAAATATTTGTATGGCATCCATTCTTCTAGATTCTGAAAAATACTTTCATGCAACTGTCAAAATTCAGATAGCTCCTGTCACTTAAACAGATGTAGTAATTGCTAGAAATTTCCTGAAAGAGTCAGTTCTCCTGATATTCCCTACATATTTGGCACTTAATACAGATAGTTGGAGAAGTGGCCAAATCTTTGTGATGTTTATCTGAAGCATATCACTGAGCCCTGTTGCAGTTAATCCTTTGCTAATGAGAGAATTAATTTTAAGCTTGTGTATTTATATTGTTGAAAATATTATTGGTAAAATCTGACTCAGAAGTCAGGATACATTCTATCATTATTTTCAATGGGACCAGAACTTAATCCATTGTGAAAAAGTGCTCTAAAAAGAAGGTGATTCAAAATGAAGCTACAGAGCATTGCCTGTAGAATTCTGCAATTCTGCAAGAAGGTAAAGTATATAAAAGGAACACAGCAGCAAAACTTTTCAAATTCACTATTACTTTACACATTGGGGAAGTTGTATATAAGATGTACGTTTGACAAGTGCAAAGAAATTCTCTTCTACTCAAATTATGTAAATAGGAGTAAACCCAAGATTTGGACATAGCAAAAATTAAAGCATAAATAGAGGAGTTCTTCTATTCTTCTCATATCAGTAATTGTTTTATAATTTGCCATAAAGATATGAGCCCCTTTGACATTTTGGTCGACTTGTCCTTATTTAGCTTCCAGATGTTAATCAATGAAATCAGCTGCTCTCCGGGTTTTCCTAAATACCCCAAAATTTTTTCTTGAGTGTTTATGCTGTTTCACTAACTTCACCTTGGAGACATTTTGTCCTATTTTTTGCTATATAAATTTATATTCACTGTACTGCAGATTCATACAGCCTGTTCTCATTATGTAGTGATAATGTTGCTTCATCTTCAAATCTCTTCCTCCTAACCAACTTGATTCCACTAGTTCAAAGACTTTCCACTGCTGCATGCCTTTGCAATGTCCTTCTGTATGAGATCATGAACAGTGCCTTGACTGTATTTTCCAGTCAAAATTAAAACCCCATTCGTTCAGCTTGACTTATGCTTAGTGACAGCCCTGTATATTTCTCACTGTGATAGGAATACATGAAGGGCACAGTATAAAGATGAACTGAATTGCATTGTGTGGAAGATGTGGTTGGAGTAATTACCAGTGTTCAAGTTTTTATTCCTTTTTTCATTAAAGTAGCTATTATGACAATGACAGAGATAAATAATGGGGTTTTTTATTCATGTCTGCCCTGTTTAAAATTTGAATGACTAAAAAAAAAATACAGAAGACAGCAAAAACATAACACACACACAAAAAAAGTTTTCTTAAAAGGGCAGGTGTAAATGTCACCAATGAAATAAGACCAAATATGTGGTATTAATTATTCTGGCTGACATAAGTGCAGATCAGAATATAAAAAGTGGGGGATGCTTGCAAAAAAGAAAATCAGACAAGACAACCATTATGGTGTATCATGCTCCCTGCTGAAGATCATATTCAATTTACTCTACAGTGTAGCACTTTGGAACATTACACTGCATCAGTCAACTTTGACTAAAACATTCCACAAATATGTGGGACTATTTCCTGTTTCTATTTCTGTGTTTACAGAAATTTTGAGTGGGAAAAACCTGTCTGAACCAGTTCCAGACAAATTATAGGTCCTCTTAGACTCTCTCATTCTTACAATTATTATTATTCAATATTAGGTATCATTATTTTTAGTACAGCTAATATTTTTTCACAACCATGTTTTATTGCCATGGCTTTATTTTGGGTTTACTGCTTGCATTTCTGGTGAAACTATAACATTATGGTGTACTTGTCATTGCCCATAGTACTTCTCCAACTGCTGGGTAAATCTCAAAGTTTGGGCTATAATTTCAGGTACAGACTCATTATTCCACTCTGGGAATTTGCTGTTATTTTCTGGGAGTTGTAACTATAGGTCATAATCAAGCACAGATCAAAAAGCTTCATCAAGTGCTCTATCCACAGATGGGTTGTGTAGGGTGGTCACTTGTTTGTTTGTTTATTTTTATGAATGTACCTATTTCCACCTCTTCCACATGTCCTGTTTGAAAAATGATAATTCCTGTAGGAGTTTTTTCCTTCTATGGAAGTCATGATTCAGTAGTTTGTTCCAACTCAACAGAGTGTTAAAATGTGCTCTTTTAGATAATTGCAATTTGAGGTTAGTGTGAAATTTAGTTTTTAACTGTTCTAGTTCTATGGAGCCAGGATAATTTACACCAGCTCAGAATATGTCAATAATGCAGTTTCATTCATTAAATTATCATCATAAGAAGTTGATTTTGCAGAATGATTAAAATTAGAAGTTAACAAATTAATAAATTTCTTTGTCAAGAAAGGGTAAAACAATTTTGGAAGTTTCATATCAGCATTTTGCCTTAGAACAACTCAGCAAGGACCATCTGCTACAAGAAAGCACCAAGAGCAACTCTTACAGTAAAAATTGCTTTCCTGAGATGCACTGAAGAATCAATATTTAAAGTCTATTGCTCAATAATGCCATTGTTTAATGAAGATTATGATAATGAGTCATGTGGTGTGTCTTTCACACTGAATGGCAGTGGTGATAGGACAGTCACGGAACAAAATACTAGTACTATCAAAACAGTCATGTTCTTATGTGAATAGAAGCAGTACTGCTAGAACTGTCATTAAACATTAAAACATCGTATCTGGAAGTTCTATATTTGGAAATTATAATTTCTTAGATGACTATCACAGCATAATTGATTCAGTATCCAAAATCAGTCTTAAAATAATTGTCATGTTAAGCATTGGTCATACAGAACTACAAGACATTGAAGCGCCATAACAGTCAGAATTTACTTGCTCATGTTCCCAATATTCTAAAAATAACATCACAGCTGTTTAAAATGTGAAATACCTATAACATTTTTCCTTTAACAAGTCTTTTAGTGAGAAAACACTCTCATGAAAACAAATGAAACCCAAGTTTTTCTTTTGATTTGATAGGAAATGCATGAAGATTAAAACCCTACAATTCTCAGAAATAATGAACAAGGTAGAATAACATTTCAAACGTAATAGAACTATACTAGAAGAAAAAGGTAAATTTTTTATAAGCATTGCAATTACTGATTTGAATATTAGGAGTCATACAGTTTATTCCCTAGAGCCGATGAGAATTTCATAAGGACTTAGGTATCTAAATCACGTTTAGAACTTCCTTTAACCTCAAGTCTGTTAGTGAAAGTTGATTTAATTTCTAAATCATTTAGACATGTTTGAAAATGTTACTTCTGTCTAAAGAAATTACTGGAGCTGTTTCATTATAAAGATTTCTTCTTTGACTGCTTCTTTTTTATAGTGTTCTCATGTAGTAATAAAAGAGCAGAGGAAATATGTAGCTCTCCAAGTTAATTTCAAAGTTAACAGGTGTATTTTCTGTTCCTTATCAGCTAGACATAAAAATTTCTGCTCATCTTTGACAATGTGAATCTTTGAAGTATAGTGGCTGTTATTTCCTTCATTCACGGTAAAAACAGAAAAGTACATTAACTGGTGCTTTTATTTTCAGTATGTAGTTCCATGTGCAGAACTCAGTCTTGTAAAGATCTGTAGTTGCTGATAAGAATTAACATTGTGAAAGATATGCTTGGCCTAGAGTTATGCCGCCTTTTGTATTTCATGTAAGATACAGACAAGAAAACTGCATGTTCATTCAAGTATTTGATTGCTAGGCTGAAAAGCTGTTTAATTAGTATGGAAGGTGCTTCACACAGTGCTTCACACTGTTGGACCAAACACACACACACTGCTATGGTGAAAGCCTTAATTTGGTATAATTTCCTACTTTCTGAAAGCCCAGGCTGTGCCAACAGAAAGTAAACACAATGTAAAGCAACACAACTGAGGTAACAGAAAGCTCATGTATATATATATATATACACGTGAATGTCTTGATTAGTTATAGAAAGGCAAACTGATCAGAAATTTTAGGCTGTTAGGAAAAACAACTTACTTAAGTGGAAGACAACTTACCATCAACTGGGCACATACTGACAGGAGCATAGTTCTCTTGTTTGAAAAAAAAAACATCAAGCAAAGGACTGAAGGAAAGATAAAAGTTTGAGATATGTAAGGAAGTCTTATATTATTTTGTGTTTGTATTAATATCTTGCCTTTTTCTTAAGTTTTTCTTTCTCAATTTCCTTGTATCTGAAAATACTTTAAAAATCAGATTTTCAGCAGGGAATAGGTATTCCCCCTTAAAATGCTGGCTTCTCTAAGGCCTCTATTTCCTTTCCTTTAAATGGGAAAACAAGAAAAGAAACACCATAAGTGATTGTATTAAGTTTGTGGTGAGGTGAAATCTTAGTGGTGAGGTATGACTGGAAGAATTTTATTTCTGTATAATGAACATAGAATGTGGTGTCTACATTAGAAAATGAAGCTCAGGCATAATAAGTATCTAACCAAAATTAGAAACCTTTTGATTAAATGGATTGTTAGTGTGTTCCTCAGTCCCTCACCTTTAAACATTATATCATGTTACTTTTATGGCTAAGGCAAAAGCAATGAAATTATTATGTATTGAAAAAGTAGAAGCCAGCAGTTCATAATTGTTTATGACTGTTACCACTGGGAAAAAAAAATCCCTCTTATACTTCTGATTCTTTTTCATGATCCATTGACCAGCTGGTGTGACAAGCACCATTAATGAAGCATGAGATTTCATGCAGTTTGGCCACCTAGCAGGAGATATGCTTCACCTTATGCTGTCTCTTTTTTTGCTAAGCTCCCACAGCCAGAAAAGTCAATGTGTTAAGGACACATTAAAAAAAAATGATATGTATATATAATTCAGTCTTCTTCAGATACCACTGACAACTATCACACTGCTTTTTAGAGTGACAGCTTTCAACAGAGCATTGCCCTGTGAAATAAAGTACAGAGCCACACACTGTGAAAGGAAAAATGTAAAATCAAAGGAGCTTTGTAACAGCTACTATTCAGTGAGTTTTTAAGTATTTTTAACAAAAGCAATCCAGGACTTTTCTTTCTCGTAAGAAATCAGTACTGGAAATAAAATATATTTTATATGTATTAGCTCAAAAACAACACTAAAAACAAATGGATGTGTTTTTAAAAGAAGGCTGTCACATTTACACAAACATGAACACATGAGCATATGTGGTGGAGTTTTTTAGGTGTGCCATTGCATATATTACCTGTATTTTCTCCCTAAACTAATCTCATTATTGAAAAAAAGCCTCTTTGATGCTTCTGCATAAGTATAAAATAATGACTAAAATCCTAATTCTAGTTCAGCCCCCAAGACTCTTTGTAAAGTATTTCACTACTTCCCTCAACAAACCTTGGTCACTTAAGATGAAAGATGAAATGAAGAGTTTTGTTGAATTGTATATGAAAATTAACAAATGGTGTTAAAGTGCATTGTTACTTAATTTTGATATTCATTTTCATTTTAATGTCCCAAACCCGAATTTTCAAAATGCTTCTGAATTAATGTACAGCAGCTGTAGTAGAAAAATGGACCAAGGAAATCACTGAGGTGGGACCAGGCATCTGGGGGGCATGTGGCAACAGTTATACTTCCCCAAGGTTTCATGCTAGATTTCAAAGTGAGGAAGGCGTCATTTAATACTCTGTTCTTTGCAATGGAAAAAGAGGATGTTCACCACTTTATAGGACAGATTTTAGCTGTTCAAAGAGTAATAGAAAGGTATCATTTCATTACAGTAAGAGGTGCTAAATATGGCCTATGTTATTACAGAGATTATTGTTTAGGTCAAAAGGAATCCAAAGAGCAAGCTGCAAGAAACTTTGTAAAATGGTGTTAATAAATAATATGGGAAGATATACACAGTCTAGTAAAGAGTACATCTGTTCATTATATTACTGCATGGATACCTATTATTCTATGACCTCCGTTTGCTCATCTTATACCAAAAAGTACACTCACTCTATTCCTATAAGAACTATCACTGCTGTAGATAATTTATGCAGGTCTAAGGTCTAAGGAAAAAAAAAAGACTAAAATTCAAAACAACTCCTGTTATTCTTTAAAATGGCAAAACTGTGTATATTGTCTTCACCCCTTTCAGTTCTGCTGGGGAATATTGAAGAAGCTTAAGACAAATTAAAAAGCTGGAAAAAAATTAACATCCTAAATTCTGGCTAGGCAGTATATAGAGAGAAATTTAGAACAATAAAATGAAACCAACTTAAAAGAAACTAACAAAGTTTGATTCTCTGAGCAACTGAAAACAGAGGAATGTAAATGGTTTACATGCATTCTAAAGAATGTGACATATTTTAAGTGCATGGACCAAATATTACAAAAAACCACGGCTGGGTCATAAGGAAATTTTGAGGTCATATTAAGTAGAACCACAAATGTATATTACAAAACCAGAGAAAATTATGATGGTAATATATGTCATAATCTCAGCTAAAGATTTCTGAACAGTTTAGTATTAGTTACAGTATTTCTGCCCAGATGCAGTTTTGCATTTCTTCCAGTCCCTCTTCCTTCCTAAAAAGACAATGATGCCAGAAGACTTTCAGGAATTATGAATTGGTGAACAGTAATTGGTTTGGTTATTTCAAAATTTTCAATGAGCCAAAGAAGGTTAATCACAGCTGTTAGGGTTAAGAAACATCTGCTAGAAATTATATTGTAAATAAATTGAAATGGTTTCATAATGAGAAGATATCAACAGTGTATTATGAAAGAATTGTCTTGGAATTTTGATATTTGTTGGAATAAAAAAAGACAAAAAATAATAAAGCAATTATTAATTTGAAATTGAGTAATTATGAGATGCCACTTGATTCATTTGAGATATTAATTTGGTGATAAGACAAAAATTATACAGATTTAAACAAAGCAATTAATTTTTCAACAAAAGGTAAAAAATATGAACATGCCTTTAATGAATTCAGAGGCTTTGTTTGGGAAAACAATGAATGAAACTATCTTCTGCAGTGCTGAAGAGAAGAAACAGCTTTACATGTGTGCAAAAAGACAATAATAAACTGGACCTCTTATTTTAAATATCTATTCCATAGAAATCTACTTCAGTACCATTTTCAGAACATCTGGCATAAGGTCAGACATATCGAGTTTAGTGCAGTACTGAAGATTATCAAAATTCAGAATTCAATTAATATGGAGATCTTTATATGAAATACTCTTTATCTCAAAAAAATTATCAACCAATTCCGTTAATATCTTCATGCAAGGCTACCTCAAAAGACATCTCTCAGTGAATCAGGTAAGGAGGAATGAAGGTTGCCCAGTCTGTTACTTGTCCAGAGTCAAATGAAATAATAATGAGACACATAGTGGAAAGTGTTCCCATTTTTTCTTCCATAAATACAAGCAACAAAGAAATGGAATTTTAGTCCATTATTATTTGGCTGAATTGGAGTGGAAACAGGAGACAGAAAAGATTCACATTGTTGTTCAAGAGCAACAGGCAAATACTCCTAATGGTACCTAGACTGACCTTACCATGGAAACAAAAAAGGGGAAAGAAATTAGCAGGAGGTAAAATTAGCCAATTATCCTTCTGCAAGAACTTATGCTCGTAAAGCCATGACAGACCCCGGAGGAATCTAAAATTTTGACAGTGCTTTTTCTCCCATGTGTTCATGTAGTGACAGAATGTATTCCACAACAGCAGTGAGTGCTGTTTAGAAGTTAGCCAATAGGAAATAACAGCTTTATTGTCTATTTTAATAAAATATTCACAGACAGCTGCCAAACATGGAAAGATACTATGAAGATACCCATGTTCAAAATACCTCTAAAATTTGGCAAGGAAAAATGAATTATGGGCTCCTCTTCAGTGAAACTGTTTTGGCTGCCTGTAAGAAACACTCTTGCTTACATCTGAACACAACTCTTTATTAATGGCATAGCAAAAGGTCTCTTAGCTCTACTTGTATTACAAAAGTCGCTCAAAATCTTGGGCTCCTGTTTCACTACAAATGCCATTTTCATGCAGAGGGCAATAATTCCTCTCTTAGGTGCCCTGTCTTTGCCCCTGAGAGTATCTTCCAGTGTGCCACAGCATATAGCTGCCTTATGCTCAGTTTGTGTCTGTCAAGGGACCCAGATCCCTCCCTGCAGAGCTACTGCCAGTCAGGTAGTACCCAGGCTGTGTCCCTGCATCAGTGTTTCCTACCCCAGACAGTGCTTGGCTTTGTCCTCATTGAAATATATGAGGTTCCTGTTGTTGGACTCTGCCTCTGGCTTGTCTACATCTTTCTGGGTGACAAAATTGTCCTTGACTGAACCCAGTGGTACCCCTGCCCCCCACTCACCCCTGACTTTGGTGTGCCCTCTCATATTTATCAGAATGGTCTCCCTCACCTTCTTCTTGAGGTCATCGATAAGGATGCTAAAACAAATTTGTTCTAGACGGACCCTTGCAATAGATTCCTGCCATGGACCTCCAGGTAGAATAAGAACAATTAAAAACTACTCACTGATCCTGACCATCAAATGTTATTTAGCCATCTAGTCCTCTACTCATCCAAAAAAAAAAAAAAATCCAACTTTGATCAAGAGTATTTGAGAAACAGGTTGCTTTTCAACTATCAATGAATGGAGATTATTGCATGCTATTTACCTTGACTTTAGCAGAACTTTCAAATTTATCTCATACTCTGTGTTTAGGGGATTTTGAAGTTAACTAATTAGAAATTCAACTTTATTAAGCAATACTCCTTAATCTCTTTGAAAGCAAAACTTCAAAGCATAGTTGTACTCTATTTCAGTGGCAGATCCTTATTTAATATCTAGCAATGAATAAGAACCGTGTTTGTAGCAGTTACTAAATCGTCTAGAATTTTTTGGTTTTAAATACTCAAAGTTTAGTGACTTTAAATGACAAAACCTCCTTCACTTTCTTTTTGTCTATGTGCTATGAAGAAATTTTTAAGACCAAATCAGCCTGAGATTCTTCAAAACAATTTGATTTAACTCCCTGGTGCAGCCTAATTTATAATCTACACTGCACAGATGAAAATAGAAGGATTTTTTCATGATGATTTCAATTTACCTGTTCTCTGAGGTCAGTTTTCTCTTTCTTCTCTTTAAACTCATTCAGCATATATCTTACATATTAAAAACATATAAATCAGTGGACACATGAAAAGGGTGAGTAATATTACATGAGATGTCTGGGCTTTATCTGGTTTTAGTCTACTCAGTAATATTAGTTCACCTCTCCTGCTACAGGGCCTGATCACATTTGTTTGACAAACTTTTCTTCATGTTTTTACATTTTCTCCTGGCTTATGATGATCTTTTTTTTGCCCAGGCAACTTGTGTCATTGTCTACTTAGCTCACACCTTGTCCCTATTTTATTTTTTTTTAAATCCACATTCCATTATTCAGTCACAACCCTGGTGCACTTGAAAGCTTTCATGGACAGCTACAGTACTTCCTTCCCTTTCTCACAAGCCTTCACTCAACATCATTTATCTCCTCAGGCTTTTTTTTTATGGCATTGTATTTCAATTTTGTCTGTACTCTTCTAAGACTGGTCTTTTTCATTCATTTCCTCTAATTATGGTGCATTCAGCTACAGGAAATACAATTTTTCTTTGCTTCACTGCCAGCCCATATTCCAGCAGACAAACAATACAAGTGCTAAGGAGAACAGACATGTCTATTGAAAGGGTTGTTGTGGTTCTGTCTCAGATATATCTTCTCCACCTCCTAAAGAGAATTTTATGCCCCTAAAGGAAGAAGGTGATCCAGAAGCCATAGACAGGTGATTGACAGAAGGCCAGACTATTTGTCAAATAGTTGAAGCAGAACAGGCCACTTGTATTTCAGAATTGCTTCCTTATCTGTACTAATTTTACATTAAAATCAAAGTGAGACTACACTGACAACATTTACCTTAGAGATGATTCTTCCCTGTAAGGTAATTCTTAGTTCTGGAGCAATGTCTGCATGACTATATTAGTGTGAGGTCACGTTGCTTTTAATCCTGGGAAGACATGGCATTATCAAATCTTACTTGGTGTCTTACACTTTGAGAAGATTTATTTAGAAGATGTGAGTCAACTTAAATATTTTACATGGCAACATACTGATAACAATATATGCAACTGTGACCTTAAAACTTGTTTATTAAGATTTCTTGTTCATTCAAATATTGGCAGGATTCATATGCTGCTTGCAGAATGTTCAGTGTATAGCATCATGAGTGCCTATGAGCTTGAAACAGTGACAATATCTCTCCAACCTTGAAACAAGTAGTTGTATGAACAGTCAATCTAATGCAAATAATAGAATCATAGAATATGCTGAGCTGGAAGGGACCCATCAGGATCATCAAGTCCAACTCCTGGCCCTGCACAGGACACCACAGGAACTACAACATGTGTCTGAGAGCATTATCTAAATGTTTCTTGAACTCTGTCAGGCTTGGTCCTGCGACCACTGGTCTGAGGAACCCACTCCAGTGTCCAGCTGCCCTCTGGGTGAAAAACTTTTTCCTGATATCTAACCTAAACCTCCCCTGACTCAGCCTCACTACATTTCCTCAAGTGCTGTCACTCTGAGTGAAGAGATCAGTACTTGCCCCTCCACTTCCCCTCACAAGGAAGTTGCAAACTGCAATGAGGTCTCTCCTCAGTCTCCTGTTCTACAGGCTGAACAAGCCAAGTGACCTCAATCACTCCGCGTATGGCTTGCCCTCCAGACCCTTCACCATCCTCGAGGCCCTCTGTTGGATGCTCTCTAATAGCTTAATATCTTTCTTTTTTTTATATTGTGGTGCCCACAGTTAAATGACTTGGGTCTCTGAGTTGCAAACCCTGGCCGACGCTTTTGCCATCTCTGATGTGAGCAGAAACATCCATTCTAACAGAAATCAAAAATATTTATAAAACGTTTGGAAAATTGTGTTCTAAAATACCCTTTTTGAATCTCTGGCTATGTCAGCTGCATTGTCTCTCTACTTAATTTCCTCAAGGATTCATACATCTGAAATGTCTTTTCTTGAAATATGGCATAGGGTGGTTCACTTGTTTTGAGAGTACTGTGACATTTAATTATGAAATATTTTAAGATTTCCTAAATGTTTATGCTTATAGTTCCTTTCTCCTGAATTGGTGACAGTAAGAACAGCCTTATTTTAGAAGCAAAAGAAAACCATACCATACCATATAAAATCATGCTTACTGATAAAACTTGTGTGGAGGGAGTTTTTCCAAGGTAACCATTACTCAGAGACTGGTTGCCATCAGTCTGCTGGGAAGAGATGGTTTGCAATTGTGTTTGCATCACCTGTTGGATTGTGGGCGCTTTTTCAATTCACTTATTAAACTGTATTTATCTCAATCCATGAGTTTTTCTTGCATTTGCCCTTCTAATACTCTCTCCCATCATCCTGGGAGTGGCGAGTGAACAACTGGCTGGTGGGTGCTTAGTTGCTAGCTGGGATCAATCCCACACACCAAACAAGTTCTGTTTCTGTAAGATAAGATTCATATGCAAAACAGAAGATGTTATCATTCCACACACAAATATTTCTGTGATGCAGTTAGTTTGACTTGTTCTGGATAATTTTGAATGTTGCTTATTTATCTCATTCTTTGAAAAGTCACAGAGAATATTTTTGTGTCTTTCCTGATGTATCTATGTATTAATTCCAGTCACCTTTGTAGTCAGAAAAAATGTACTCCTGATCTCCTAAGTACTATAGCATTCCCTGTAAATAGGAATTGCAATTTAGTATCTTGTAGCCATTTTTAAAAGTACTCCAGCTACATAAAATTAATCAATATATCTAAGTCCTTATTATGAACTTCTTTCAAATTTCTGGGGAATGGTGTTAACATTCAAAGATATGATCAGACTTAAAGCCAGAGGTGTTTTATAGTTTTAGGGTTGTTTGAATTGGGAACAAAAAATATTTATTTTCTAGCCTGAAAAGGTTGTCTGATGAGGACATATGTATTTATATGTTCTTAACTTTAGAGGTTTGAAATGTCATTAATTACTCTCATAAACATTCCACTGGTGGAGAAAAACAAGTCTTTGTTATGTATTGGCATAGGACCTAGCTGTTAGGTAGAGTTGAAGTCAACAGGAATGACTTTACACACCTGATTCTTAATCTTGATTTGGGTTCAAATTCTCTCTGAAGTTTCACATCCCTGAACACAGTGACACAACTGAAATTTAATGATAGGTCAAATTATAGGCTTTAAAAAAGAGATCTAAAAACTTCACAGAACAGTCAAAATTTTTGAATGCATTCCAAAGCTATTGATTTCACTAAAGGTGACAGATCCCTCTAATATATTTTCAGATGAGGCAACTTTTGTAAGACACCTTAACCTTTATTTTAGCAATAAGAAGTTACATAGTAATCTTGCTCATCTTTCTTACCCATTTGATCTAAATACAGGCTAATTTATTTCTCTGTAAACTCAATATTCAAATAAATTATATGTATTTGTCTCCAGGCTAGCTTCTTCCCTCTTTTACTTTTTAATTTTTTGACTGCACTTTAACATAATTTGCACAAATTTTGGCAATTCACTGACTCATCCTGTCTACTTTGCACTATAGTTCAGAGATGTTTCATAGGAAGAGGAATTTTCTTGACGCTAACGTTTAGCAACTTCAGATATGAAAGAACAGGTTTGATTATTTATCATGAAAATATGTTGTTTTATTAATTGAACACTAACTGAGATTCCACTCACAATTTGTTTCCCTCTATCCAGAGATCTGGTTGATACCACATGACAGAGCAATAATGTTTGTTCAAATGAGAAGTATTACAGGTTAAACTATCACATTTATGAGCACCAGGCTTTTAGTGTGATATTAAAAAGTCTTCTCCTGGGAAAGAGGACACTTTCATGATAACAGAAACAGGGTAAAGGAGACGTTCTGTGCTGAAGAGACTATACCAGAAGGTTCAGCTGCTAGTGGGTGTTGTGGATTTCAGAGAAGGTTGGTCCTTCTTAAGGTAGCCAGGGAAGTGCCTGAAAATAGTCCTCAATGGCATGTAGAATTCAAAAGATAAAACTGTGAAGCAGTAACAAGTTGGAGTGTAGGAAAAGTTCCCATTGACTAGAAGAAATACCTACTGCAGCACAGTGATACAATTTGTGCAAGGTAGTCTTACATGCTAGGGCTGTTCTTCGTTTCGAGGAACTAAAATCCCTGGGGTTTTGACCCAGCAGGTTGGCTATCATGAAAGTCCACAAAGGTTATTAGGGTTATTAGGTTATTTAAAAAAAATGCTGATTTTTTTTTCTGCAGAAAAAGAAAAAAAAGATGTTTCTGTTGACAGTTTTCAGTTGATTATGGTACTTAAATGTCACAGTTCTGAACCAGCGTCACAGAAGGAAGTGCTGCACTGATGTAAAATAAATAAAAACTTCTGTAACACAGAGCTTGCATTCCAGTGATTAAAAAAAAAAAAAGAAAAATGAGAAGAATAAAGTAAAAATTATGGATATATACTTACCTGGCAGTAAGTGATTTTGAAATATTAAGATGCTGTCAAGTTTCCTGGAGAAATTTTTAACAAAGGGTTTTGGTCAGTAATGATACCATATTTGTACTTAAGTTAGAGGACAAGCATTATAAGTAATACTGAAGGTCTTTCTTTCAATGTTTGGGGAAACAACAATGGGTGCTAATGTTTGTTCTTATCACGTGTTCCAAGTAACTTTTCTGTAGAGAATAAGGAATGATAAGTAGAGTGAGAAATTGTGATTGATGCCCTTAAAGACAATGCCATTTTAGACAAATGTGGTGGCTTGAGCCCGGATAAACACCTAGTGTCCAGCAAAACTCCTTCAAGGTCTTTCCCTCGCTTTTTTTTTTCATCTTCCAGAGGAAAGAAAAATAAAACAGCTAGGAATTTACAGCTAGAGATAACAAGAGGACCCAAAAGAGGACCTTTGATTAATAACACAGGCAAAGCAGAACTTAGAATAATGCTTAAATTTATTACTAGCAAACTAAAAACTAAAATTAAGAAATAATAAAAAAAACAATTTAGAAACACCTTTCAACCACTACCATCCCTCAGTCTGTCCATGCCCCCTCCTTCTGCCGATGGTGTAGGGGACAGGGAATGGAAGGTTTACAGTCAGTTGTTGCTGGGTCAGCCATTCACAGATGTAAGTCCAAAAACTTAAGCAGCAGTTCTTCCAAATGTGCTGTCTCAGGATTTTTTCTGTGGGCTTCCTTCACCACAGTCGTCACCACAGTCACAAGGGAATCATAACTGTGAGTGCTTCCCCTGCGCTCCGTGTGCTTTCCCCCCCCATAAGAGAGATCCTCCGCTCTCTCATGGGTCATTCCATGGAGTGGAGTCTCTTATGAAAAGCTGGCTGTACCTGCTAAGCGTGCACTTCTCCCACTGTGGGTCTTGGTAGCAAATCTCTGCAAGATTCTGCTCCACCTTGGGGGCCTTCC
>WBMV01004547.1:164345-177537 GCA_013396655.1 Campylorhamphus procurvoides
AATCACCATGGTCATCACCACGTAGTCAGGGAGCAATAGCTTTAAGTCCTCTCCCTGATCCGTGGGGTCCCTCCCTCTCCTTCTCTTCTCCTCCTGCACTAACCTTGATGTTTGCATTGTGATGTTGTTAATCCATGGCTGCCCAATTTCAACTGCACAACAACTTCTTAAATATATTTTCATGCAGGGGTGTTACTTAATGGTTTAAAAGCAGGAGGTTTTCCTCAGAGCTGGCCCTGATTGGCTCTGTTCTATAGGATGGAGGGAAACTTCCAGGGGCTTCCAAGAGAACACAAGTAAGCCACAACAGCAAAGCAAGTCAGAAGAAGATGAAAACAAGGAAGTATTTATGCTTTGATAACAGATAATATAAATAAACTTTGCAGTGGGATTTTATATGAATCCCTGAAAAAAATTACTTGCTTATTTTTCAAGTCTAGGTGGTTTGATGTTGCAGTACCTGAGACAGGAGTTCAATTTCATAGACAGCCATCAAAGGAGTTGTCTTAGAAGTATTATACAGAACAAATTGAAAGATTATTAAATTTCTGAGTTAATGACAATATCCAGATGGAACTGAATGCCATTTAGGATGATATCAACAGGAAAAAAGAATACTTTTGGTAGATAAGAGCACTTCAATGTAATCTTCTGGATAAAAAGGAATCTGAGAAGAAAACCTGCAAAATATTATGCATCCATTTATTTGAATGGTAGAAAAGCAAATGAAGATTAGATAGTTTAAAAACAGCAAAACAGAATTTTCATGAGAGATGTCAGGAAAAGAAAGAGGATGAGGCAAGAGAAGAAATTAAGGAATTAGAGGGAAAAGGGATGAGTAGAAATGGATGGATGAATCAGATGAGAGCAGCAAGAGATAAATGCCCAGAAGTCCCAACAAACAAAGAAAACAAAAAAAAAACCAAAAAACCCCAAAACCAGAAAAAACACTCCCAAGTAAAAAACCATGACTCATCAGATGAATTAGCATTTTTCAAGAGAAAATCTTTCCCAAAACACCTTCAAATTAATTCTATACGAATATGCTACAAATAAACCCATATTCAATTTTGAAGTCATACAAAGTTTTCTGATTCGTGACCTTTGAAATTGTGTGGTGGGCATTTCTGCCCATTAAATCTCTTACCACCATAAGAAAGCACTTCTTTTATGACTCTGTCTGCATAGGTGACCAAACCCTTACTTTTAAGATTATTTTAATATAGTGACATTGCTGCTGAAGAGAAATAAAGTGAAAATGCTGGAGTGCAAAGTCCAGGTACAATGGGACTTTAATTAAGTTTCTTGCCAAGGTATACTTCAGCTTTCATTGAAGTCAAGAGAAGACTGCTACTGTTTACAGAGGATTTGGATCAAGATCTTTGACAAGATGAAGAGTCCATAAGATTTCTTTGTCCTCCCCTCTTTTTAATAGAGAGGACAAAATCATATTTTTTCTTTTAAGGTTAGATTAAGATTTGGACTAATTTTCATATATTTTATAAAGAAAAAATAAAATGAAATGTTTGTTTCATGTGCTTTGTCAGTTTTGTTTTTTTCTTTCTGGACTAGAAAATGCAGAAGAATTTAGAAGAATCTTCAGAAAAGTGATACTTAGATGCCATTTCTAAAAAAATGTTTCCCTCTCCCCTTTATATTTCTCTGTCTCCAGAAAATACTTTTCTATTGCCTGATAGGAAATTGGTTTAAATAGTTGCAGTACTTTCCCTGTATGTGAAGAACCAGGAATTTTGTGACCTCCTTGCCCTTCTTGTTGGGTTGAGGAAAATGGAAACTCCTGTATTCTCTGCTTTTTACTGTTTCATGAAACAACCTGCCTCTGCAGGTATATTAGATAAAAATGAGAACAAGCTTTTCAATAAAAGTAATCTTACTCACAAAATGAACAGGTAGTTGGCACTGTCAGAACTGGCAGACAAAAACTTTGTCATTTAGGGAGATATACTTGGACTGTTCCTTTTTGTCAAGCCACAGTGATCAAGAATTACATAAAATACTACCTTGCAATGAGTATTTCCTTTTGACTTCTTTTTTTTTTTTTTTTTCTTTTTCAGGCAGAAATACCCTCTGGGCTCCTAATTTGATTAATGGACATTGATTTCTAAACAAACACATAAATAAAAGATGTGAATACTGAAGATGCCTGTGGTCAAAAGGAATTAATATGTGGATTGTTGGAAATTGTCAAGATAGACTATTTAAACTGAAGTTTCTTGTTTATTCTTTAACTGTTTAAGCACATAATGCTTCATTATCCTTGCAAGCCACAAATACTAGAAGAAAAGTCAGTTGGAAAAGCAAGTAGACAATTTGGTAGAGACACTTCTTTAGCTCAGAAACAGAAAAAACCCCCACAAAGCTATTAAATATGTGGAGACCCAGACTCTGCAAGATGAATTGAGCATAATTGCAGAAGCCTAGGCATCTCAAAATACCAAATCTATAAAATCCTTCATTTTCGTCCATCAGGCTTTCTATTTGATCCATCATCCTTTCCATAACTCACAAGAAATCTTTTTAGCACTAATTCCTTTAAATAACGTTCAAATTACAATGAGGTATAATGTGAAGAATTTTTGTATCTTTATGGTATCCCTGCATGTCTTGCAAGAGGCACTGTGTGGCTTCACTATAGGGTTCCACTAATGTGAGGACAGGACAAGGTATCTTGCAATTTTAACATGAGTAAACATGTCCAAGTAAACTATTTTCTCCTTAAAGATTTTAACTTGCACTAGTAACTCAGATAAAAGCAACAAGCACCTTTGCTTTCACTGATTTTTTGTTGTATCTTGATTCCTTTGAACTAAACAAAAGAATGCAAACCTTTTTATTATAGTTATGTTAAATTCAGACTTACTCTGAGGTTAGAGCTTCAGCCCCATCTGAAAGAGAAGAAGGTATTTCTGTGTCACCTGTTTTAATTATAATACTGTCAACTTATATTTATCTTCTTTTTAAAAAAAAGTGTCATTTACTGTCACCCAAACAATCATAACCCTAACTTAAGCACTACAGCTTTGCTCAAATAGCCGAAATGAGCTGAAAAAACTACTATAAAACACATTGAGTTATGAGATGGTGCTTTACAAAAGGCAGGTTGTCAACTTTGTCTCTTAGTCACATTTGAATTTGAAGACAACTCAAGCAGAAGAAGAAATGAGAAGGATGAGGGAAAAGTAGGTTAATAGTAACAAATACAATGCAATCTGGGATTACTAAGAACTTTCTATGCAAGCAAGGAATTTTTTCCTACTATATATAAAATAATTTGGCATAGAGGAGTAATTTTTAAAGCCCTTTTGTCAAGTGACAGTAAAGTCTTAAACCCTGGCAGTACAGATAATAATAATGCCCCATAGTTATTTAAATAAATAGGACTCTTTCTCTAATCATCCTGACCTGAGACAACTAATAGCTGTAAACCCTTCTAATTGCTTCCTAGAATAGGATTACCTTCACCTGACTGAGTAAACTGACATTTTAAATTGCTTTTTGCAATATAACAGGATGTGTTCTGTTCAGTGCTGCATTTCTAATGTCCCAGTGTCTGGAAGAAGGATATTTTGAATTTCATTCACAATACTGAGACAGGTGTTTGAATAGATATCCAAAACTCAAAGAAAACACTACAAAAGCTATCATTTAACTTTCAAAAAGGAAAGAGAGGTAAGGAAACATGTCAACTTGTGTTCTCCTTAATAAACAGAATAACAGAGAAGCTACTCAGACTTGCATCAAATTTATCTACTTGGCATGCAAATCTAGTCCCTAAGTAATTTTATTTCTTTAGACTTACATTTTGCATGAAAAAAAAATCACCCACTGAGTTCAGGGATTGTCTCTGTTGAATGAAAATGCATTGCACATATTTCTCAACAATGCAACTCAATTACAATAATTGACACTGCCCTTGAAATTTAGAATTTGGTCTGGTTACTCAAATAAGCAAAGATAACTTTTTCCACTAAATTCTATGGAAGAAGAAATGGAAGTTATTGAAGATTTTGAAATATAAGGTAGAGAAAAAGACTTATGGATATCAGTTTGGCAAGGATACATACATATTTGTACAAATGAGTCATCTCACAAAGTCAAAGGAACAGCTTCTCTTAGAAGCCTAACATTTGAGATAAAAAATGTTAGTCATATGTAGTTTGACTGACCTTTCTCTTATAGTTCCTCATCCAAAAAATTATTTCTGGAGGAGCTTTTGTAGAAGCTGCAACTTCTTGCATTGAAACCCATTTGCTACACATTATTGACTCCCTAGGAAAAAAAAAAACAAAAGCAGAAGGAATGAAAAAAGGTATGTTGGGGGCAAAAAAGGCTCAGTTCAGATGAAAGAATACCTAATGTATTCCCAAATCCATTTAAAATGTGTTAAAATGAGTTGAAAGCACTGGTCAGTAATCTGGGATTCAAGTGAAAGAAACCGCAAGACATCCTTAAGTATTGAATATTAATACAGAAGAGAGGGGTGAAAGTTTGGCTCCACAGCAATCATTATATGATTTGTTGTGAACTGCAACAGATGTAGAAATTTGGTCAGAAAGTTTAAATGTTCTTCAGAATGAAGAATGAATATTTTCAGAATGAAAAGTGATCTTACAAAAATTGAATTTATTATTACATTAAAATACATAATCAAGACCACTAAACCCATTTAAAAAAATATTCAACAGGAAATACAATTAGGAATAATGAAAAAGTTTTTCAAGTTTTTTCATGAGACACTCTACAATTTTCCTCTCTAGCATCATAGCAATGAGAGTTTTAACAGTTGTGAGCTGACTTAAATATTTTAACACCGGTTCTTATTTCTTTTAATATAACTCTTAGCACTGAATTTTCTGAGTGTGCAGTACTTGATCTTATGATTATTATACTAGCATAATCATTTCTTCTCTGCGAGTATAAACATACATTTCTAAATTTTCCAAATATCTTTGAGAACCTCCCATGAAAATATTTTAATCATATACAAATACAAATCAAAGGTATTCTGGAAGAAAATATTGTTATAAAATATTTATGACAATGTAAGAATTTATATTATGAAACTTCAAGATAAACCGAACACTAAATAAAATCCCTACTGCTTTTGGTTTACTTGTATTATCTGAATCTTTTGTTTAACTCAGAATAATGGGGAAAATGAAGGAATGCTGTCCAAATAGAAATGTTTCTACATCTGATTTAGATTTCCAAGTACATCTGTTCGTTCAAGGCTAAAAATTCTATTATACTCTACTAGAAATACTCACAAGGTGTATTTCTTCAAACAATGTAGATTGCACATTATTGCTTTCACAAGGTGATTTACATTGTAACCACAGGTATCAGGGGAACACCTCCATTATCAAAAATTTGGGATATTGCATGCAATTTAGGTAAAGAGACAGTCGCTTCTACAGAGACAGTTCTGTGTATTCAGCAATCCCTTCCCAGTTATGAGCAATTGTATCATGAAGTAGATGGAATTTTCCATGGAGAAAACATCAACTGATTTCCAAAATTGATTATAGGGTAGCTCGGTTAATGAAATGGTCGTTGAAGGAAGTGTCACAGATGCTGTGAGAGGAGACGAAGAGTAAAAATGGTTTACTAGTGAAATAGGAACATATATCTATGTATTAATCTATGTATTAATACATTGCCAGTAGAGCCCCATATTCCTATCTCTTGATTCATCCGTCGAAGGCACTGGTAAACAGTGGCCCATGGAGATGTCACACCAGGGGGAAGAGCAACTTCACCACAGTGGCATAATGGCATTTGATAGCATGTTAGAGAATCTGACATCTCCATAATAAAGGTGTTTATATATTTGTGAAGAGGCTAACCACTGATTTGTTAAGCTCAAATAGCCAAAACTTTCAAAGATTGTGAGGGTAAATAGTTCATATAATCAAAATCTTGAAAACATTCAAGAAAGTCGCTTTAGACTTCAAGATGTCTCCTTGCTGTGGACAATTAAGTTGTTTGGGTTTTTTCCTATTTGTTTTGCCTGACATAAAAAGTTGACATTTAATCATAAGTAATTTCTTTGGAAAGTATATGCTTACTGGCTTTTTATTTTAATTTTAATTTAAGTTTAAATGTAGGAAACAAAAAGGATCTTCAGAAAAATAGCACAATTGTAATGTTAAATAATTTTTAGATTTGAATTTGAAGAAAAAAGTTTCTTGTTTGGGGTGTCACTTAAATTTTCCCTCAAAACAGGCAATTTTTAGGTTATTTTTGATGGTGTGTTTTTAACTCAAAAAGTACCTATTTGGGTATCTTTTTGGTAGAAAGACATAGTATAAGTTCTCCTACTTAAGTGAATTAGCCTTCCATACTTTTGCACCTGATTTGGAAATCCGGCTGTTCAATGTATGTGCTGTCCACACAGCTCTTGTACAGTTAGATGCACATGACATATACCATTCATATTCAGACATTCAATTCACCACACAACAGTGGTGCATCTGGAAAGTCTTGGAACTGTTATACACATATTGTGATGCTGATCTGTTTGTAAAGAATAAGACTGAAGCATCCAACCAAGCTGTAGCAGACAGGCTACCCCGAGTGGCATCCGGATGCCAAGAAACCAAGGACAAGGGACAAAACTTATTGAATTTTGCATATTTTCAATGAATCCAAACACAGACAAGCCTTGATGTATTGTTGTTCTGCATGTAGTTGTCCTGATGAATCCATAAAATAGAACATACATCAACTTAGTTTACTTCAGAAAACAAAAGCAAGCAAAGTTGTTTTTTTTTTAAAAAAAAACGAAAACAACAAAAACCAACAACAGAGATATCTGCTTCTCTCCCATAAAGAGGCATCAAGTTTCTCATCATCACAAAAATCATGCACGCTAGATAAGTTAATGACATTTCAACACCTATCATCCTGGTTTATCAGTCCTTACATTCCTAACATTAGGAACATTATTGGTGAAGTGTTCCAGTTTTGCGTAAAAACATAGAGTAGTTTGGAAAGGATTTAGTGCAGGAATGTGAACCCAAGTGAAAAGGAACAGGGTGCAACACTGGTATTTCAAGGAATCTGGAGCTGTTCCACATATTGCAGTCACAGTACACATAGCATTAGAGGAATCTTCCAACTTTTCAATTTGTGAATTCACTTCTTATATCACCTCATAATCCACCGCAGTGCTACAAGGTGCTAATGTGCTTAGGTGATAAAGCCAGTGAGCATTAACAAGTAAGAACTGAGTGTCAAGTGGTTACCTCTTTAAAGTTTAATGTACAAGCATCAAGTTTTCTCTAATTCATAAATACATTAATGGTTCTTGAATTGTATGGACTACTTTCTTTGCCTGCTGTGAAAACTGGCCTCTTCTGGCAGCTCTTTGCTCATTCTGTTTGCTGTATTCGCATTGTAATCTCGCTGCATTATTGGACTTTCTTCCTTTCTTTATACAGGTTTGCATCTTTGAGTGGTGTTCTCCTGAAAGCCAAATAGCCAAATCATGTAGTATACATCACCACGTATCCTCAGACGCCTCCCCAGATGCTGTTTCAAACATGCCAACTAATTTACTGAAGTACTAGGAGACTGAAAAAAACATCACAGGAAAACAACCAACCAACCCCCTCATACATGCATTCCAAACCCTCTGAATTTTCTCACCGAGAGACCTGAAAGCATGGTGTGCTTACTCATCACACACATGACATTGTTCAATCTGTCTTCACTAGCATCCATTATTTCCACTTTTGAAGCTCATGCTGAGTTAAAGGCTGCTTTGTGTGTAAAAAGGCAATAATTAATAACAGATTTGCATGTGAGAAGAGAGTTTTATTATTATCTTAAACAAGCAATTAGATGGAAAGCAATGATAATGACACACTGACAGCACTAGTACATATAAAAAGGGGGAATGAGCTAATCTTTGTGTCACAGAAAAAAAACCTGTTATTTTAATACCTTATCCAGTACACTTAAATAATAACACTATCATAATGTGAAGTTTATGTTCAATTTTAAACATATACTTATCTCAATATATCATATTCATTTAGTATGAATATACTTATTCTTTTTCCATGCCTCTTTGAAAAAATTCTATAATATCATACCATACATCAATTTCAAAGTGCTGGAAGAATAGCTTAATTTATAGCCTGAAGCTATACAAACTTGATCATATCAGTACAGCTGTCAGGAGATAATTACCTGTCCTTTGAGAATTTTTGACATATCAAAGTTTTCCCAATTAAAATGAGACCAGAAAAGTCAAAATCCCTAAAATAAAATAGCGAGGGCTGATGAACCCTTCAGTCCATACCCAGCTTAATTACACATATTGTGTTTTGCATAGGCAAGAGCAACAAAAAAACCCACAACACTGACTGGTTGCTTTAATTTTTTTTTTTTGTTGTTTGGAGGTGGTGGGTTTTTTTTGGTTCTTTTTGTTTGCTTGTTTTTGTTTTGGTTTGATTTTTAATTTTGGTAATTTTCATTTACACCATTCACCCAAAAAACTAGAAGTAATAGCACTGTTATAGTCAGCACACACTTACAAGATGCCCAAACCTACACAGAGAAGAACCATGGAAAACTGATTTCTTATCAGTAAGATGATGAGAATTATACAGCTGTCAATGTGCTCAAAGGTTGAACTTAAACATCACACACACACACACAAAGAGCAAAAATCAGAATATTGGTAATTCTCATCTAATTATTAAAAATCTGCTGGGACTCTCACTGTTTTGAAGATCAACTCATATCCTTGCATATATAGTTTTAAAAAGTACGTTCATTCTGAGAGAGCTGAGAAAAGCATTACTATATATTCAGCACATGATTAACAAATACTAATCATGAATCCTAATAAATCCTAAACAAATAGTTCTTTAAGTGTGTCTTAGACAAACAAAGCCATTTCTAAAAAAAATGTGGATATCTGTTGGTAGTTATTTGCATGTTTACCCGCTGTTTATTATTTACACTTTTTGCATTAAAAGTCTGATTATTAAAAATGAATTAGTGAAAAAAAACCTTATGGCAATAGAGGAACACAACAGAATGAAATGGAAACTGTCAGAATAAAACAAATCTGCCCTGAAGCCCTATTAATCTGAGGCTTTGTGACTGCCTGCTACTTGGGCTAAGATGTCAACAAATGAAGAGTTGTAGGTTTGGGATATTTTTAAACTCTAAATGCAAAAACCATCAGTCAGGGGAGAAATTACATTTGACTAATGTCAAATGAGTATGGCTCTCCTTTGGGGTAAACTGAATGTGTCAGAATTATCACAGTGAGGCTGGCATAGTGTCTGGGCTGCATCAATTTATCTTGGAGGTCTTTAATGTCTCCAGAACAGTAGTTCACACAGACCGCATGCTTTTTCTGACACATCAAGCGATTTCTCAGGAGACCCTGCTTTGTTTTACAGTACCACAAACAGTTTTAGGCAGCTTGACACAGACTGACTTTCAGCAGTGGTCTAATTTCCCTAGGATTTATATTCTCCTTAATGTCAACAACAGTATTTGTCCTTGGGGAAAGTTGCACAGAGATGGATTATTTTTTTTTCATTTTTCATAAGGATTATGAATGGAACGGTGGTTTAAACCAATGATAAAAATACTTTAAAGCTAATCAGTGACATGTAGAATATTATCAAATTCTTTTCTCACACTCACTGCATCCTTAACTGAAAGGGGAGCAAACTCAATTTAATCTTTTAAGAAGCTTGGCAGAAGAAGACAACCAGACAAATAATTTAGAAGCTATAAAAGAGAAGGGAGTCTGGAAAAAAATTCCAGAGGGTAGTTTTGAAAGAATGTAACTTACATGGCAGGAAATCTAGCAGCCACTGGTAAGTTAGTCCCCACATCAATTCTAACCACAGGTCTGAAGGGTAAAAGATCATTGCATTTCCTCAAAAATGAAGGACCCTTTGGCTGCACCAGTTTTAGAGCTTAGCAGGAGAGAATTAATTTATAATACAAACTCCTCAGAATTATGCAGAGGAAATTCTTTTAATTCAGAGTCCCTTTTTAATGGTTCTGCAACTCTCTTTTTGTGCTATGAAACATATATTTGTAAGCTAAAGAGCAGTAGAGTGGTTCTTAAGGCTTAGACACTGCAGAAGAGTGTGAAAGTCCCCTCATACCTTCTGTCGTGGGTTTCTCTGATTAATTTTTTTTTAATAAGAGGAAGATTGGCTTCTGTTGGAAGCCTCTGGAAGTTTCCCTCCATCCTATAGAGCAGAGCCAATGAGGGCCAGCTCCGAGGAAAACTTCCTGCTTTTGAACCATTAAGTTACGCCCCTGCATGAAAATATATTTAAGAAGTTGTTGTGCAGTTAGAAATCGGCAGCCATGGGTTAACAACATCACAACGCAGACATCAAGGTCAGTGCAGGAGGAGAAGAGGAGAAGGAGGGGGAGGGACCCCATGGATCAGGGAGAGGACTTAAAGCTATTATTCCCTGAATACTTGGTGATGACCATGGTGATTTCGAGTTGTCCCCTTGAAGCCCATGGGATCCATCGGGGTGCAGAGACAGCCCTGTCAGAGTAGGGGGATGCATGAAAGAAGTGTTACCTTGTGGGAGGCCCCCAAGGTGGAGCAGAGGTCCTGCAAATATTTGCAGTCAAGACCCATGGAGGGAGAGGTCCACGCTGAGCAGGAGGCCCCCAAGGTGGAGCAGAATCTGGCAAAGATTTGCAGCTGAAACCACGGAGGGAGAAACCCATGCTAAGTAGATACAGCCAGCTTTTCATGAGAGACTGCACCCCATGGAATGACCCATGTGAGAGCAGAGGATCTCTCTCGTGGGGGGGACCCCACAGAACGCAGGGGAAGGACTCAAAGTTGTGATTCCCCTGTGACTGTGGTGACGACTGTGGTGAAGGGAGCTGTCCCCTTTGCAGCCCGCAGGAAAGCCCCCTGAGACAGAACTGCTGCTTAAGTTTTGGACTTACATCTGCGAATGGCTGACCCAACAACAACTGACTGTAAACCTTCTATTTCCCTGTCGCCACACCTTTGGGGGAACGAGGGGCATGCACAGACCAAGGGCTGGTGATGGAAAAGTGTTTCTAACCTGTTTTTATTTCTTATTTTTAGTTTTTAGTTAGTAATAAATTCAAGCATTATTCTAAGTTCTGCTTTGCCCATGGTATTAAACAAAGCTCCTCTTTCCGTTATTATCTCTAGCCATAAATTCCTAGCTGGTTGTTTTTTTTCCCTTCCCTCTGGAAGGTGGAAAAGGGGGGGTGGGGGTGGCGGGGGAGAAGAATAGACCTTGAAAGACTTTTGCGGGACACCAGGCGTTTGTCCAGGGTCAAACCACCACACCTTCTCAGATGCAGGAGGAAAAGAGCAGAGCAGTAACAGGAGAGGAAGTGTTGAGACAGGACCTGGTTTGAAGGGACCAACAAAAGGGTGGCTGCTCCTTTTTGATCTTTCCAGCAGGGCCCATATCAGTGCCTGAGTAGAAGACTTGTGACTGGCAACATGGTAAGGTCAGGTCAATGATTGAATCTGCATATGTTATGGTAATAGATTTTTTAATGATATACTGTATGAATGCTGAATGCACCAAGATTAAAGCATAGGCATTTGTTTTAATCTGCTCAATTCTTATGCTCAAATTAAGTATTACTTAGAGTAATTTTCCTGAACAACTGTGTAACTTTGCAAAATTGCATTTACAGTAGAAAAGTCAGCAAACCTTATGTTAAAACAGTAAAATGACGCTGCTATAGAAAAGAGGTTTATTCTTTGTTATCTATTTGATCAGCTATGAGGGCCTCTAACCTGCAGAGTTCCTTATTACAGTGCCCTCAGCTAACAGCTGTGAGGGGTAGCTGGCTCCTCTATTGTCCCAGAGCCCCGGGGTCTGGAGGGGATTGCGAAATCCCCACTTGGTCAGCAATAAAGAGATGTAGCAATCCGAGATTGAGTGCTCATAGAAAAGCCTTTAATTACCTGTGTCCAGGGTATTTAAGCCCTTCAGGCAGGGTCTGGGAGGTAGGATGTGATAGGGTAAGGGTTCAGCGGGAGTGGTGTGGTTTGGGGGGCACGGGGGCCAATAAGGGAGCAGGAGGACCAAAACCCAGTGGGAACCCAGGGATAGGAATTGACAGGTGATACATCCAATAAGGTCGGGAGGGGGGCAGGGCTGAATGCCCGGGAAAAAGGACCACTCTATTCACATGTGTGCAGGGGTTTCTAGGGGTTACAGTCTAAACAGGGGGAAACCCGTACATAAAAGATGCATGTAATGTTGAATTATAAAGTCTCTGGTCCTTTGGAAGTTGTCACAGTGGTGGTCTTGTCTCCAGGGGCTTCCTCCTCCATGATGCTGTGGCAGAAGTCTTTCCCAACTCTCTGCTTGACTTGAGAGGATAGATGAGAATTCTCTGTATTAACACCACATACACTAAACAGATAAGTGTATCCTCAAGGTAATACAGTAACTTTTATGCATATAATAAAGATGGTTTCTTGGTAGCAACTGGACAACATTGTCATTGAAGCTTTAAAATTTAAACAATAATAAATCTTATACAAGTCTTAATATTTCAATTTACCACAATATATTTTTACAATCAAAATTACAGACTCAATATTCAGAAATAACTAGGGCTATGAGAAATTGTAGTACTCTTATTTACAATGTAATAGGCGTGAAGCGATGAGTGATTTCAGCAATTAATTTTATTTATTGATATAAAACAATTAGTAATTTCATTTATTAAAGTAAATGGAAAAAAAATTAGTGATCTTTATTAGGGTGATTTTAGCTCTGTGATTCTCAGCTCCAACGCCAGCTCTTTTGGAGGGTAAGCCCAATAGGCAACAGCCCTAGGGCCGGGCGATGTGTGGCCAGTCCCCGCTGACACACACTTGCCCTGAGGTGACAGCCCTGAGGCTGGACGAGGTGACCTGACCCGATCCACACTCGCACTGGCTGAGGGCCAAGGCGCTCCTTTTATCCAGTTCTGGCTGTGTAAGCCACGCCCATCTGAGCATGCTCCGTAGCGTCCAGCTATTGCATCATCCTCCTTGCGAAATTATAGTTAAGTTCTCAGCTAGGTCCGACTGAATTAATTAAGGAGGGGGGGCATCATGATCTCGGGGTTTTCTCGCTTTTGGAGTGATTATGGAGGTCTCATCTGGTGTTGGAGT
>WBMV01004547.1:178071-203492 GCA_013396655.1 Campylorhamphus procurvoides
GGAGGTTTGGCTTTGGTGCTGCTTTTTCTTTCTTTCTTTTTCTTAAAGAAAGAAAACTTTTTAACTTAATAACTTTGCCCTGGCATTCGTCAGGAATTGGGGATTGAGAATCAATGTCCATCCTCGGTGTGGGGGGGGGTGTTATCATGGGTGTCTCAGGGCCCTGTCTTGGAAGATAAAAGAAGGGTGGACTTGGTCTGGAAAAACCAGTTTCTAACAAAAAGGCCAGTTCTTACATATTAATGAGGAGTGATGGTTCTGTCTCCACACCGACTGCAGGAAAAGATAAAGAACCTGGAATACCAGTTTTTCTGATAGAAGAGGCGTCAGCTACTTACATCTCAAAGGAAAGGATCATTATCAGTTCCTCACAGCCACAGACTGGGTGCATTTTAAAGCTTAACAGTTAAAAACTATTCTAAAGTTTCTATCAAATATAATTCCTACATTCAGCAAAATACAAAAATAAAAATAAAACAATACTTGAGTTGTTTGATTTTGGCAAATTAAAATCCACCCATCACAACAAGAGATATCAACTAATTGCTAACAAAATTGAGGAAAAATATTGTTGACAGCCTAATTATTGCAACACATTACTTGGGGCTTGTATTGCTTATTCCCATACTTAAACTCTTTCAAGAATCATTATTTGCTTTTGTTTGTTTCTTTTAATTATTTTATTTTTGATACTGCTACAGCTGATGTAGCTTTAATTTTAAATTTTCTTCATTTTGTTCTAAACCAAAGTTTTAAAAGTGATGTGCACAACAACTAAGCTCAGAAACAATAGTTTTCCCAACTTGACTTCTCAGAGTAATGTCTTTGGAAATGTTTTATTTTAATTCCAGTAACTGGCTTCATGAGTTTTGATCTTCAGGTGTGTGAATATTTCTCGCCACTATTTTAATTAAATAATAAATAATTTTCTTAAGACAGAGGGCTCCAAAGAGAAAGAAATGGGGGACTGGCAGTATTTGAATATATTCAAGTGAAAGCTTTGATTTGCAACTGGACAAAATGTGCAAGCAGATGGAGCTCTGTTAGCACTACTTTAGCTCCCTGAACAATGTGTGTAACAGTGATTTGGCCACTGAATGCAGTGTTTAGAGCTGAGAAATACTGAATGTCTCCTGACAAGATGGAAGACAGCTCAACATTGCCAAAAGTAAGCTACATTTTTGCAGGTGGTAGTCTAATGATGAATAACCTTTTGAGGAAAAGACCCTCATCTAGGCACAGGTGGTAAATTGAATTGTACTGGAGAAAGACACACTCTGCCATCCCCAAACCACAGCAACAAAAACAAGAAGAAACAATCAAAAACTAGCAAAACCCAGTAAAAAAGCCAAACACCACCACCGCAATAAAAAACCAAACCAAACCAAACCAACAACAAAAAAAACCACCCAAACCCCCAAAAAGGAAAATAAAAAACCCACAACTAAACAACCCTCCAAAAATTTCCACAAACAACATACAGATCAAAAATATATTTGTGACAAAATGTACCACTGCTCAACTAGTAGGCATGCCCACTTCTGAAGTTCTTACTGTTGTGTTAGAGAGCAGAAGGTGCATATTCCCTTCCCTATAACCAGGGCAATGTGGCAACAATTAAGTTTTGAACAGGTTCCTGTAAAGTGGTCTGAAACCCGTGCTATTATCTAGGAAAGACACAGCACACAAGGGGAAATGCCCTAAGATGTTTTATGACTGAGAGGAATAATTTCAGCAGTTGCATATGTGTTGTTCCTTTGCATCCCTTACACTGACATTGAGAGATCTTTGCCTATTTAAATTGTATATTAGAACTATAAAACTATTTAGTTTGGGAAAGACCTCTAAGATCGTCAAGTCCAACACTGTCAAATCCAGCACTAAACCACGTCCCTAAGTACGACATCTATATGCCTTTTAAATACCACCAGGGATGATGAGTCACCTACTTCCTTGGGCAGCCTGTTCCAGGGCTTGAAACCCTTTTCATGAAGGAGTTTTTTCCCAATATCTAATGTAAATGTACACTCCATAATGTAAAATCAGAGTCTTACAACACGTTTTCAAACATGTTGCCAAGTTCTACAAAACCCTCTATTCACCACAAAAGTACAAACAGGTAATAGTAAAACCTGACTGTCACAACACAGTGTTGGAGACCTGTTCAATCACAAGTTTATAACGTCAGCTACATCTAAACCACTTGTCTGCTGAAGTAACCTGAATATTTTGCTGTTGAGAGGGACTCAGAAATAAATACTATAATACTCCATCTGGCCTTCATGATAAGATGATACCTATTCATTTCAGATACTATTTTGAATCTTAAGTTGTTCTGTACCTCTTAGAATAATGCATTTTTTGAGGACTCTATATTGTTTTTCAAAACATTCAAATATTTTTTCCATTTTGAATAAATTCTGGATCTTAATGATTTTTGGATGCTTTATTAGACAACAGGATAACCAGATGATCAGGTCTCACATTTAGATGCATTTCTCTAATATATTTTCCACTCACCTATGCTTTTTATTCTTATTGTGAGGTATGCTGCTTTTTTTTTCTTCTTCTTTTTTGTTTGCTTGCTTTTTTTTTGTTTTTTTGGTTTTATTTTTGTGGGGGTTTTGGTTGGGTTGGGTTTTGTTTTTTTTTCTCCCCATCTCCATACCTAATTTATGGTGCTTGGAAAACAGCAGAAAACAGTAACTGATTACAGGTCATTTAAACACACTAGATAAACAAAAAAGGATAGCATTTTTATGTTAACCTGTATAAATTCAAGTGTTTCTGTATACATAGTTACAGAATATGGTTATGGGGTTTCCATTAACCTCCTGATAATATCCAGGAATTCAATATAATCTAGACAGTACTGCCTCTGATATTTGTAAATACTTTAACTTACATAGAGCCCTCCACAAAGGGGACTCCTTTAAAAATTGTGCTGCTGTAACAACAGCAACACTTACCAAAAATGTTTTATATTTTACATTGTATTTTAGAGAAAACTAATTGCAAGGGACTTGAAGCCACATAATTTTTCAAGATAAGATTATTCACATTAAAACAATCACAGTTTTATGAAAATAAAGGACAGGAAAACAAACACTGCTTAGTTTATAGTCCCATAAAACAGGGTATAGGGTTTTCATAATAAAAGAGTGGTCATATCAACATGACAGCACAATGTTAGTTCTCTCCTCTTATCAGAAAATAAAGCTATTAGAGTTGACAGAAACAGAACTTTTTAAGTAATTTAGAGTGACTTTTTTATTTTGAAATCAAAATTAAACACAAAAAAGCTAATAATTAAAAAATGAGAGGATTAAATATGGTATTGCTGTTATCTACTTGTATTTTCTGCTCTAAAATATGTTTAATTAGAAAAGTCTGAATCATCTGCTAATGCACTCACAACTAGTAGAATCTATGAATTCATTAAACCTAACTGATTTGACCAGGTCAAACTACTTAGTAGCATTGCTTATTCTCTCTGCATTGCTGTGTTTGTATGATCTAGATAGATATCTTCTTGTAATTCAGCAGCACAACAAAACCAAGCTCTGAGATAACACTGGCCATCATTTTTTAATAAATAATACATGCTAAAATCTTCTATCTTGTCCTCTTTTTTTGGTTGCCCTTTCATTCTTTCTTCCCAATCATGACTAGGAACATACTTAAATAAAAAGTTGGGGGCAAAGATATCTCTTGAATAATTGGCATCATGAATCATAGACATTTCAGAACTCTGGGAGCCGGAACTGGAGGACAGGTTTCATCTCTCCTATCATGAGTAGTTGGAAGTTAGGCAAACAGTTGAGTTCCTCAGCAGGGTTCCCTCCACAGTCATCAGAGAGAAAGAAAAAAAAAAATCCAGATGAGGTTGCTTGGCAACTTCAATTTTCTTCAAATATCTTAGACAGTTACCTCAAAATGGGATGAATCTTCCTCTGGAGACCTCTTTCACCTTCCAATGTTTATACATGAAATAACTTGAAGTGGCTGCCTAACTTCTGGACCAGTAAAAGAGGTGAAATTAATTTCATCTCAAGATCTAATTACAGCACAATTAGATATTTTTGGGTGTGCTCCAAGGACTGTAGAGGAAGGAAACTTGAATATTGCCACATAGAACGTGAAGAAGTTCATCTAAATAATGTGATGCAAAAGGAATAGATATTTCACAGACTGGTGGAGTACAGCAATGGCACGTGCTTAGAAGATTATGCATTTATTCATTGTTTTACATCCATAGGCAGAGAGTAACATGGGAGAGGTCTGCGAATGTTCTGCACTGACAGACTAAGATCACTGTTAATAGACTTAATTATGCATGCACATTTATCCCAGTTTAAAAAGAATGAAAGGTAATTTATTCATTTTTGGGTTCTTGCTTTACCTTTGTCATATCAAGGTGCAGAACATCATCTGTCAGAGCTTTGCTTAGCTTTGAAAAATGATAATTCTTCTGCTATTCCCTTTATTCTAAACCAGCTTCTTCTTCAATATTAGGGGAAAAAAACCCTCTCCTCCTACGATTTTTTTCAGTAACTCTTCACAACTGTCATATGTCACACACTGTAAGCAAAGAATTTAGGCATCAAGCTTATGAAGAAATGCAGCTGAATGGTTAGCAGTTCATCTTGATCAATTTTTGAATGCACATACAAAACTCCTAAGGACTCTAGCTGTGGAATTAAGGATGGAAATTTCATGTGGAGCTAATGTACTTTCTAGCTGTTCCTTAGCAAGACACAAATATCACAGTATTTATTTTTATTTTCAGAAATTTTCAATCTGTCTATAGTTAGTAGGTGACATTTACACTGCAGAGAACTTTACTTGTGTCTCTTCTGAGCCACAAGGATTTCTGTTGTGCCCTGAATATTTTTGTGTGTATATACACCTGAATAAGAGTGGGAGCAGTTTCAGATCAATGCATCTGATCTGAGTGATTTGCTGTAGCCCATTAGAGCCACCTTTCTATGAGATGAAAGTGAAAGTGGGTTACGTCTGCCCATGGAAGTGGCACCATTTCTAAATGGTATTACATTCTTTGTTTATATGTTTATTTTATCTAGAAGGTACTTAAACACCATTGTAGATTTGGTCTTCTATTCTGTAAGTAGTGTATGTGGAGGTTCACCCTTTGTTGGAATGTATGCTCTGTTGGACTGCCGGAAGTCTTGCATATTTTTATTAATATTTAATCCCCCTTATTTGCTTAATGTTTGAAGGTAAGGATGATTTCTTTTTTTTTTTTCAAGTAGAAAGTGGATTCAAGTTATCCAAATCAAATTATTGCCTTAAATTTATTTCCTGTACCAAAAGAATATTTAACTTCATTATTTCACCTCTGAAGATTAAGCTAATTTGTTTCACAAGTGCATCTTGTAAAATTGTATTGCTATTCCAGTTAATTGGATAGCTACCATAAAGAGGTCAAGAAATTTTCCATTCAACGTGGTTTCTCAAATTTCTGGGAAATGAAAAGTCCTACCCCCAAGCAAAATAGTTTCAAAACACTTGCAGACTAAGATGCAAATGAATTAGTACCTTCCATCCAGTATTTGTCATTTTTGCTTTAGTATACTACACTGTCCTTTTGGTGTACGCAATAAATCATGTTTCTATGGTCATTTTGGTAAATTGATTGAAATCTGAACACTTCAAATAGTAGCTTTGGTTACTATTCACTTTCAAAATCTTCACCAGCTTTGAACTGATTAAATGCTTGGAAATCATTAAGGCCTTGCTGTAATATCTGGCCTGACGTTTTAAAACTTCAGTTCAGAATAACCTAACTCAGATTTATCTTATTTTAATATTTCAAAACAGCATATCTGCAGACTGAGGAGAGAATGTGAGATAGGAATGATCAATACCATTGATTTATGTATGACCAAAAGAATATAATTCAAAGTAAATTAATAAATTTGAAACCAGTAAGGGTTTCTAAAGATGTTTTTCTACATATTTAACCCATAAAATGAAGTTAAATATGATATTATTTTTGAATCTTGACTTACTGAGATAAATAAACTTTCTCGTTGAAAAAAAGGGAGAAGAGATGCATGCATATAAATATGCATATGCATGTGCGTGTATGCAAAAAACTCAAATAATTTTGTGACAACTATCTAAATAAATTATTGAGGTTTTACCGAGCTTGGAAAAAATTCAGATTTAGGGATTTAATTTACTTTAAAAATGCTGGGTACAGACTAAGCTATGAAACTCATTATTCTTAATTAAAATTTTATTTTATTGTTAACTAAAACTTTTACTACTGTATTTCTCAAATCAGAAACACAAATGAGTTTGTAGACATGTTAGCCTAGTTCAACCGTCTGTGTGACACCAGATTGCTTTATATATGTCTTTTAACTTTGCTTTGTTTTTAACAGCTCAGAGTTTAGCAATGTCTAATTGGTCTTACCACATTTTGATCTTGATGTATGTTGCTTCCCACATACACGCCTTCCCTCCTCTCATGTCTTCTTTGGGAACCTGGAGTCATATAAAGAAACATGATACTCCTTCAAACAAGACAGAATGGCTGTTTCCTTGCATAATTGTATCAAAAGAGGAGGTTCAAAAGTGGGAAAGAATTACAAGATTTCTTATTCTTTCTCATGCCCTATCCTCTGTATAAGACATACATAAGCTGGGGACAGCCAAAGTCTAGTGTTTTGTCAGGTCCGATCTAGCAGTTGTTCGGAGAAAAGGGTTTAAAGCAGAAGAATGGTGAGGAGGATGGTAGATTCCCTCAAGTGACCTTGCATCTGGGAATAAGAGCTTAGAGAATAAAGTAGGGGAAACCCCATATATTGCACCTACTGCTGTTTGTCCTCTATCTGTTTTGAGAAATAGAATTTCTGTGTAGAGATAACGTAGGTGTTTTGAGAGTCTTGGAGGCACTCTCATGGACCTGCTTGAGCTCCCTGTTTTGGCTGAGGAAAGATCAAAGTTCAGAGACCATGAAAAAGCACAGAGGAGATCACACCACAGTGGTAAACTACACATGCGTGGGCTGGAGCAAACAGCAGGCCTGCTGCCTCTCAGGATGGGAGGCCCAATGGTGCCAGTGTTCCTGCCTGGGTGTCTCTGCCCAGGTGTTGCTTCAGAATCCTGCAGTTAGTGAGATGATGAGATAAATTTATTCTTTGCATTCCAGCCATGGTTTTGTGGTTGTTCCAGCTGCCTGCCTGTGTCAAATTTATGTTACTTGATTGTTCTGTTCTGTTCAGCAATGTTCTTTTTAGTATCACACAGAGTCTCTTATTTAAGAAAGATTAAATACATATTTAAGATTTCTGAAAATGGAAAAAAACTAATACTGAAGTGGCATAATGAAGGGAAGTTGTTGCTACCACTACCAAACCCTAGACTGAGTTTTCTTTATAGACTCTGGGATGTTTGTGGGAACAGAGATTTGTGAAAATTCAGGTTTACCTTGGCTTATTAGAAGCATGGGAAGGGATCACACAAGATATCAGTCCCACTGGTAGATTTCTAGTTATCATCTGTGGAGCACATATAGGTGGAAAAACCCAGCGATAAAAATGGATCATTTCTTTCCCTTTCTGGAGTTTTATTTGCTTTTAGTTTTGCTTAAAATGGTTAAGTGCAAGTATATCACGAAAAGGAAAAGTGATGCGAAACAGTGTTTGAACTCAGAATGATTTAACATGGCAACCAGCCCAACTCTGTGCACTGCTGAGTGATCTTAGCCTCTGTGAAACAAGGAAATGTTTGGAATTTCAATGAAGATTGTGTATGTAATCACTGCTTCCCATGGATGATAGCAGACAAATCTTTATGAAGGTAAAAAAATAAAGATGAATAGGGGTGAAAAGAGAAGAGACCCAATTCCAAAAGAGACTTCATAAAATATAAAACTGAAGTACAGCCTGTCTTGTAATAAAAGCAATCCTACCTTATCCTTTCGGTGCACTTTCTGCTTTCCCATATCTCTTTTTACAGCCCACTCTTTTTCAGAAGAAGCATTTTGTATTCCTCCCCTGTATGGAGTAGCCTTCTGCGTGTTAGAGCACAGACGTAGATTTCCACCCATCTCTCCCTATTTGCTGTCACACCTACACTGTTTCCTTTTTGGCCTACTTTTGATATATATTCCCTTTGCAGTGTACATTGCAAAACTTTTTACCCACATCATGCACCAGTGTTTGCATTAGAAATGCTCTGGTTTTTTTTGTGAATATATAGCATGCAATTTCAATCTTTTTTTCCCTATAGTATTCACTGTGCCATATTTACAACACAATGAAAATACATGTTAGAGCAGGCCTTACTCTGGCTAATATAAATAAAGTTGCTTTTTTTACTGCAAACTTGAAGATGGCATCAAAAAAATGGGGCCATTCCCATTTATCTAAATGTCCTACAACTGTTATGAACAGATTTATGACTGCCTTTAATCAGGGGCCTGTTTCTCAGATGACATTCAATAAGCTCAAGAAAGTATTGTGAAAAGTTACTTTGTTCATCTCTCATGTTTCAGGGATTCCTCTGTACCTGGATGATCTCCTAATATTGATTAGAGTAGCCACAATGTTCTCAAACAGAAGCCAAAAGAGTAAAAAAAAGCCAATACAATGAAAAAATTAGAGACATTAGAGCCATTACGCATGTATTTTTATCATCCAGACATCTTCCTATCAAGAAAATATCTTTTTAAGATCCTGAAGATTTAAGTCTACACTGGGACCTTCGGCCATCAGAAATATATATGTCTGTAACTTTTCTTTTTGCTCTCCTATACATTTACTGAGACAAAAATTATGCTAAGTTTTTTGTTTTTTTTTTTTTTCCCAGTAGTTCCACTGCTAAAGTGGGCCAGCTTTGGGATGAAGCTACTAATTAAAACTTTGCTTTATGTGTTTTATCTGACATACAGTAATTGATTTCGTTCTGGATCTAGATTTTGCTTTCTGCTTTTAGAAATATTAGACCAAATTGTACACTCTGCTACACATATGCAAATATTGTTTTCATGGATGTGTAGCATACACAGAGAAGATCTAGTTCATTCAGAGCCCAATTTAGCTGCCACTTAATGTAAAGGCTCTGACTTATGTCTATGTGAATTGCATTAATCCCTCAATAATTTCAGATGAAATCTAACAATGAATTGGTTCTTGCTAAGAACAGTGTACGATGAATATTGAACCTATTGAGCTCATAACTAGTAGTATTAAAGCAATAATAAGACCCTAAAGTAAAATTAAATAATTCACTTAGGTTTCCCACTTGTCTATTTCATGTAAACCTTCCTTTTGTTATAGTACAGTTTCTCTGTCAGAAGAAACCGATACCTTCTTTCAACCCAGCTACTGAAAGCACAGCCCTAGTAACATTTCTCTACTACAACTGGCCTCATAACTCATCTAAGAGGAAATTTTGGTACCAAATTTTGCCACAAAACCAGAAAGCTACACTTTGGAGTATTTCATGTTATTTAATCCAGCCTCACACCAGACTTTTGACGAAAACTATCTTCAGGGTTTGTCAGTACAGAAAGTGACAGCAACCAGTTCCTAGAAGACCCATTAAATGTTAATGTTTTGTCACTGACTGAAATAGTCATTAGTCTCCAGAAACCCACAAAAAATGCGCAAATAGCAAATCCAAACCCAGAATTTACAATACTTCAGTTCTCTCATTTTAACAGGCAATGTTATGCTTCACTTGAAAATGCTAGTTCAAGCAAACCACAATATTCTGTAATATTGAACATCTGGTGTCATAGTACAGAGTAGTGATTATTTGTACCCAAACAGGCTGCACCAGAAAGCAGGAAGTTCATTACTGTTGCTGGCAAAACTGCGTATTTCTGTGAATGACTTGAACAATATTAGTCACAATTCCCAAAACATCTCTTGCAACTTTGTATTATATCCATTTTCAGGTACAGTGACAAGCCCATCATTAGCAACAGCAGTAAGTGACACTGGAGCTGTAAACCTATTGAGTACAAAGGGGAAACCTCACACACCTTGCTTTCTTTCCCCTTAAAATCATTTGTCACTGTAGTAGTGCTAGAGGATAATTTTGCCTTCTCCAAAGTGCATTGCACACAAATAGTACTGTATTGCTAGCGTAGATATTTAGCTTAAATTATTTCTCCATATAGCTTATGGATTATGGATATGCCTTTACCCTTATTATTAAAACAGACCAAACTGAGCTGGTAGCACGAGCCTCTGTATTTAAGCCTCAGTTAGTAAGAGGGTCCTTAACAAAGCCCTCCTCTCTGAACCCTCCCACTGCATTCAGTTGCAAATCACTGTTTGGCTGGCAGAGCAGTCGTCCTGTCCCCCCCAGCCCCAAACCTTCTCATGCTGAGCACTGCGGCTCTAACAGCAGCAATATCTCTATGAGAGGCAGCAACACCTCTCCCTGTGAGGGACGTTTCTTATTAATCAGGGGCACTGAATGGAAACCAATCAGATAGAGAGTCCCTTCGGCTTCTGCTCGCTGCCTGCCTGATTTAAAAGTGATGCTGGGAGAGAGGGAGCCCTACTGAGATGCAAGTGCGTTCAGCGCTGGAGATACGGTAACATGCGGAAGGGAGGAAGCAGGTAGAGAAGCAGCACTGAACACACAGATAAGCTCACACTGACAGACTTGGTGAGTAGATTAACGTTCTTTAGCATGGGAATTGCCGACAGCAAAAGAGCAGATGCTTTCTTTAGAAGTGTCTTAAAGATGTCTTGCAGATACTTTTAAGGTGGGGGGGGTGGGGGGAGGGAGTATGTGGAGCGGCAGTATCAGCAGAACACTTTGGGGATATTTCTCTTATACAGTTCAGAAAAAAACCCCACTACAGTGCTGAAATGTAAGCATCTGTTGCTGTATATATGACAACTGCTTGTGAATATTAGAAAACTAGCAATGCATATGCTATTTGGCAACCCTATTAGACATTACTCAATTTTTATTCCATATAGCACTAACCATGTAGCCTAACTTTTGTGCAGCATGCTTTTCCACCTGTCAGACAGAAGCTATCCTCCTTTTCTTTCTTTCACATTTGTTTTCATCAGAAACATCTGAAAAGAACAAACCCAGCTAAGAAGGATGGGGAAAAAAAATTTAATTACTACTAAGAAGAATGAGTCAAGGCTTTGGTTTGTTTTTCTTTAGTGGGAGTAGCAAAATTAGTGGGGGTTTTATATGTGTTAAAGTGGCAGCTCAGGGTTCAGAAGCTTGAGAACTGAGGGAGATGTCCCTTCGGATATCCATAGCAGTAAGTCAAAGTCAATAGGCTTAAAGTGCAAGGATGCTTTCCAGAAGTGCTTCCAAACAATCTTGTCAACTAAATACATGTAATCAGAGATTCATACAAGAAAGCAAGGCAGAAAGCAGAGAAGGTCACGCTGACCATTTGATTCTAAAGTAACCAGCAGAAAACAATTGCCCGATGATTGAAATTTTGCCTTTTCTTCAGTGTAAGAAACACACTGTCACATCCACTCAATTTCACTGTATGAGCTTCAAAGAAGACAATTATGCATATGAACTAAAAGGAAATTGATATCCTTTGCTGTTGTAAGGCAATCTGCATACATTTACCACTTACCTTGTCACAGATTTAAGTTGTAGGTCAGAAAATAGAGTGGTATCTTCTTAAGATATTTTCCATTTCCAGTAGACATATACAACCAATGTGTCAGTCTTGCTCTGATTAAAGTTAGTGATAAAACTCATATTTTACTGAAATCACAGCAAGATCATGCTTCATAGCTGAGTACTACACTAGCTAATCATGGTAAGGATAAATATGGATAAAAAGGCCAGTGTAATACTTGCAATAGTTTTGGTGATGCAATCAAAATGTTTGTTTAATAAATAATATTGGTAGTAGTGATAGGAATTGCTAATGACAGATCTTTAAAACTTATTGTTTCCAAGTCATTCTCCATATTTGAAATGTTAATTTCTATTCCAAAAATTGAGTGGACTAATTAAATATTTATAAGTCTTGTGTTATAATTTTTCTATGATTCTTAAGAGCTCTGTTAAAAGAACTATGTTATTTTTTTAAAAGTGTATAGCTATTTATATGTCAGTTTATCAGGTGAAATACATTGCCCTGTCATTTGTACTTTTGCACATTTGTACTATGTAATAATGTAAATTCAAGACAGAATTAAATATGTTTACAGCTAATGTGATTTTTTTATTAAAAATATAAAACTTTTGCAGGGTCACATGTCTATGAAAGAAATATTTGTTTGCTTTTTTTTACGTTAGATAAACAAGATTAATTTTAAATGGAGAAATGTAACTGTATTAATACTACTACTACATACTAATCTTGTACCTGAAATTGTTGCCAAGTCTTTTTAAACTTGATGGAGTGATTTCAACAACCAAAGTATTTCATATTTATCCTGTGAATGAAGAAAAGATTGTCTTGAAGCCATTATTATGGAAAATTATGTTTTGTACGCAACCAGTACATCTCACTTAAACACAAAAAGCAGTTGGGTGATGCAGTTTCTTTTAAAAATGTGGAGAGAAACAAGTCTGCCATATGTACAGCTCCATGGATAAAGTGCTCCAAGCTTTCAGCATTTGCATGCTTTTCTGCAGAAGTGACCATTCTGAAAAGACTGTCCTTCCCTCCAGACAGCAGTCCATGTGCAGGAATTTGTGCTCTACCCTCACTGGCTGTTGCTCCATAAGGATGCTGATCTCAGCAGCAGTTGCATGGTGCTGGCAGAGGCGCCCTCTCATCATGGGATCAGCCAATAAGGATGATTTCATTCCCCAACTTATCCACCAAACAAAATGTAATAACCCAAATCCACTCATTTAAATGTCATCACCCACAATGCTACAAAAAAAAAACAAAAAAAAACTGTACAACTTAATTCTGACACTCACTTATGCCCTAGCAATCAGCACATGGTTTCTGAATCTGTACAACATGGGTTGCAGGCAATCTACTAGCAGCATCATTTGAGAAGTAGAGCCAGAAATTAACAGGACTGATAATTTCATCTGAGGACAAGTTTCTTTGGGAGATAAAATAAGGTAGTCTAACGTTTCCTGTAGAATGATGATAACAGGACACATGAAGGAACAATCATTACCTCAGAATTTGATTTATTATAGGGTCACACATGCACACACACGCACACGCTCAGATTCTGGCAAATATTTTTGGAGATAATCAGAAGCACAGAATTGTTCTCCTCTTCTTTCGCCTTTCCCATCTTTTCCCAATTTTGCAAATGGTTCTGCAGTTACAGGAAAATCTTACTGAAAATCAGAGCTCAATAATGATCAGTGTTTTAAAGTTCTCTCAATTTCTACACTAATCTTATGCTTATAAGAAAACTGGAATATATAGACTGGGATATAAGACTCTATAGATATATAATTTTGTGTGTTTCTTCCATGAAGTCAGATCTATTTAACTGCAGAAGGCAACTGGAGCAAAAGCCTAGAGAATAATGCAGCTCCCACTCATATCAGAATGCGTTCTGAATTTCTAAGGCTTGAAGCAGGTGTTACATGCAAATGTTATCTGCAGAAGCACTAATATTTGAACATGAATAGAGATGCCTGAGTGAAAGCTAAGTGCATTCTGTATGTGAGTGAGAGAGTTTATGAAAAGTCATTTGTAGGAATAAATCCAAAATTTTGTTAAAGGAGGTGGGAGGAGAAGGAAAATAAAGCAAAGGGAAATGAATAAAGAATTTTTATAAAAGCAGTCATAAATTTAATAACTCTCTGCTTTTGACTTTTAAGCACATACAAAGTTACTGCATGCCAAAAAGCAAGTTATTTTCCTGACTTTCATTGACTGATCATGATAAAAATACCTCAGTGGTGTCGTGGACTATTTGTCAAGCATGACCAAACAGGAGAGGCATATCTTGAGCAGATCATGCTATGTGTTTTCAGTGCAAAATCCTAGCGAAACTGTGCTTTGGTTACGTTAAGGAAAATGTTGTTACTAACATCAGGGAATAGAAAAAATACTGGATGCATACTGCAGCTCAAAAGAAATCTCTAAAATTATTATGTTTTAGAAAGAAATTTTTTAAGGCAAAGGATATAAAGTTATTATAGAAAAGACAGGAAGTGAAGGATGCTGTTTATAATCTCTGTTCTGCAATCTTGGAAAGACTACAAAAGGATATGGCTGGTACTGCCTTCATCCCATACACAGACAGTATTGCACAGAGAGTTGACTTGGTCTCAGTTACGGAGTAGCTCTGTGTCAGAGCCAGGGATAGAATGGGGCCTCAGCTTTCAGAGTCCTCCAATTTCTCTGTATGAATACATCCATATTCATAAGAATATATGTGCCTTAAATACTTAAATGACACCATAAACAACCAAGGATGTTTCTCTAGAAATATGTTTCTGCCACTGCAAAATAGAATGCTTCAAATGATGGCCAGTGTCTTCCATTACTAGTAAAATGCGAACTTCTATAATTCAATTTCAGGCTTTTTAGTAATAAGAGTAATAGCAACATGAGGACAGCATCACTTTAGATTGTGTCCCTATCTCACACAAAACTTATTTCATATTAATTAACACCTGATATGAAAATACAAATGTCAGAAAGATTTATATAAGCACAAATTTTCTAGGTGTTGGGTGATACTCAGGTTGTTTAACTCTCACAAAACTTATTTGAGGGAAACATAAACCAGCTTCATGGAAATTCTGCCTGGAAGGATATTACAGTTTTTGGCCCATGCATGTTGGTACTTAAAAAATCCTATTTCAAAAAAATACTGACAGCATTTTCCCATTGTATATAAGTTTGTTGAGAAAGAGCTCCTAAACCACTTGCCCAAATTCAAAACAACCATCTTTGTAAATTACACTCAAGAAATGATTTTGCGAAATAGGGAGAATTGTGAATAATACTTTTATGTTTGGGGATGGAAACAGTAGGCCTTTCCATCATTTTCGATAAATGATACAACAACTTTCATAAGGAAATTATATCAATTTACATATTTTTAATAATTCAGGTGAAGTTAATTAATAATACATACGAGCTCATTGGCAGTATATACAGGCTTAATTAGATTTAGCCATTACTTTCCAAAAATTATGATCTATTATATTGATAACCAGTGTGTAGCATTTGACATTTATATTTTCACACCTCTAAAAAAGGAATTCAATAAAACATTGAGTTGTATAAGGGTGTTCAATAAAGGAAATTTAAAAAATATAGGGATTTAACAACCTCTGTTCAAGATCTTACCAAATTAATTGTTCTCTATTTCCTCTATATTCCATCATTCAATATTTGCTCCTAAGGAGATAATGAAGAGGCAAAGCAAAAAAAGAAAGGTGTGAGTTAGCGATAAGGATGGAGTTAATCCCATTACTTCTGTTTCAAAAGAAAAGATAGTCACAGGACAAATGAAAATTAACATTTTGAAATCCATCAGTTATAAATTCTGCATGATTGGAAAGTATCAGTAAACTACTCATATCTGATTTTAACAAATAAAAATAGGCCAGTTTATGAGCAGAACTTTTCTATGTATATGCATACATTTATACATGTACACATATGTATAGAGATGTAAACCCAAGCATAACTCATGCAAATTCTAAGAAGAATGATAAAATACATTAAAAAAAAAAAGGAATACATTAAAATGAGTTTGCTTAGGTTTGCAGTGCTGCTTTCTGACTGAATTTGTCTGCCTACTTTGTTGTTTATCACAATATTTTTACATGGTTTGCATTATTCTTTGTCATATTTTTTTTTATACTGATGTATTTAAATATCAAGCTTTACAGTGGGAAGCTATTGCAGAAATGTTCTTTTTTCTGATTTTTAAGGCATAGATACTGGTTTTGGGTAATCTCCTGGAAACAATTTTGCCTGTGTAGTAAAAAGAAGAAAAAAACCTCAGGAAAACATGCTTACTTCAAAAGGAAATTCTTGTAGTTGTTTGAACTATTTGTCAGGAGAGCTGTTTGTACTTGTGCCACATTCCGGAACCTGTATTCAGGATGACTAACATTTTGCAATAAGACTAGTCCCACTGAAGCCTATGAAATTGCTTTTGTGCATTCCTCTTACCCAGAGTAAAAATGAGTGTTGAATCTGTGTTCTTATAATGATTCTATCTGATGAAAATTTCTATTTCCCTCAGAGTAAACATAAAAATATTATGTTAGAGAAAATGCTTTCCCATTTCCTGGAAGATTTTCAATAATCCTTACATTTGCTTCCCAAATGTAAAAAGTAATTTCTTCTAATGAGAATTTAGACTTGTTGAAAAAATTGAAACATATTTTAGAAATAGCGTAGATTCTTCATTCCTTTCTGTTAATAGCATCCCATGGATTACCAGAAATTAAGTCAGATCTTGCTCTTAATGGTTTTAAATGCGAGTTATAACCAAGATAGTTTTCTGGATTGTATTTATACCTTTCCTAGTGGTAAGATTATAACTAAAACTCTTTGTGTTCTTAATAAAATTAATGAATCTCTTCGATGTCCTTTGTGGAGATAGAACTACTTTATCTATAATACTGAAGATATTGTTCTTTGCTTAATAGTAGTAGTAGTAGTAGTCATTGTAGTAGTTACAGTAGTAGCATCAAGGCTAAGAACTCATGTATGACTTGAAGTGATAATTTTCTAATGCTTTAAATAGCATCTGTCATATTTTGATAAAATTCAGGCTTCTGGTAGTGTCTGTTCTTCCAGTTACTGTCCTTCTGAAAATCTACTCATGGTGGCAAACCATCCCTGCAGCAAACAAAAGGACTTTCAAATCAGAAAACTATGTCATGTGTTTAATGTACTTCAAGCCACTTTTTAAGGCAATTAAAGAGGAGAAACTCTCAAAGATGTTGTCACAGCTGTTCTCAGCTACAAGTGGTCAAAAAACCCTAATGCTTGAGAACCTATCTCTGAATCTTTCAATCAGGAAAGGGGAAAATAACACCAAGGAAATAAAAAAATTAATACAAAGGTACTCCTCCTAGTAATTTGTTGTTTGAATTTATGCTCATGCAATTCACATTTACATTTCAGAGCAAATTTTCCTAACAGCTCTCTACAATATAGACCTACAAAAAATAAACTTGTCAAATATGAAAAGGCCCTCTATGTTTTTTCTGTTGAAATATGTTGAGAATCTAGTTCATAACACTCCCAAAACTGAAAAGTTGAGCAGAGTTTTTAACTACTTTAAGAGTTATGTTTGCAAAGCATTTATTTTATTAGTGAACTACACTGTTACACACAGACACATGACCATAACTATCTTGATTACTTAAGAGATGTATTCAGTAATGTCTAGTAATATATAAATAATTATTTCAAAGAAATAGGAAAAATTTCCTAACAGTTTTTTTAATGAGAACAAATGATTTGTGTGTAGTTTGTGTATGTATCTATGTGTGTAACACAATAGGAGTAGCATATGTTAAGTTTTAATTAGAACTAAAATGTGTCTTAAAGATTAACAAGTACAGTGTTAAAGTCCCTGGTCTCATGACATAAAATGGATTTCAGCTTCTGTTTAAAAGGTGTTTCACTAGTTTTTAACTATCAAATAAACTATATAAACTCAGGAAAAAGTGATACTTTTCTGAAAGTGTAGGTAGTTAGAAACAGCACCTACATGCTATGCTTGTCACTGAGAACTTTTGTAAAATCTACATGTGGGGGTCCCAGAAAATACAAAGCCAAGGCTCTGCATTTACATGCATCAAGAAAACCAGTGCACTTGTTACAGTACATGCCTAGAGCTACTAGAGGAAAACTTGACAACCAGGCAGAAGGCATCACTAGTTCTGTGGGGAAAAAAGAAGGGAGGGAAAGAGGCAGGCAGGAAGGCAGGAAGGAATTTGGAAGGAATGAATTCGGAAGGAAGGAAGGAAGGAATTTGGAAGGAATTCGGAAGGAATTCGGAAGGAATTCGGAAGGAATTTGGAAGGAATTCGGAAGGAAGAAAGGAAGGAATTTGGAAGGAATTTGGAAGGAATTTGGAAGGAATTCAGAAGGAAGGAAGGAATAAAGGAAGGAAGGAAGGAAGGCTTTGTCTCAAAGAAGAGTAGATTAACAAAGATGAAGCAGAATAAAGATTTGTGTAAACAAAGATTCTGGATCACTTGTTTTGAAATAATTTGAAATGCAATACTGTGGGTAGCTACAATAAAAATAGGACCAAAATGAATGTTGTAGTTTATCTATAACCTGTCTGTGCAAAGAGCGTCAGAATCAGTAATTTGTACAGACTGAAAACTAAAATCTTTAAATAAATAAATAAATAAATAAATAAATGCTTTTAAGGAACATAAATAGGGACACATTGAGGTAGAATGGAAAATAAATGAGTCACATTAATTTTCTGCTTCCTTCACCTCTAGCTAATTGACGCTAATTAAATTTCATGCTAGTCAGCCTTTGAGTTTAGAAGGGAATTAAAAACTCCTGAAATTTCATTGCTTGTGGTGAAAACATGCATGTATCTATATCTGAATTGGTATCTGTGTCAATATTGATCTAATTTTTAGACACAGAGGTGAGATAAAGATATCTAGAGATCTAGATATATCTATACACATATCTACATATATCTATGTAAATATAGGTCTACCTTTATGTGTATAATGACATCAGTATAGAATTGTTTAATTTTTTTTTTCTTTTTTATTTGTACAGCATCTGTGTCATGAAAGTCATGCATGTACTTGTAAGTTCTCCAGTGGTATATGTTCTAGACAGCAACACTGAGGTAAGATGCTCATGTGCTCTGAGTTACAGAGGACTCTGCAGGTCATTTCAAGTTTCTATTCTATAACATCAAACTGTGGTAAATGTCATAGGAAAACACAGCAAAACATCTGATCTGTCTACATTATCAAACCAGAATCACAGAATAGTTTGGGTTGAAAGGGAACTTTAAAGAACATCTAATTCAACTACTCTGCCATGGGCAGAGACACCTTTCACTTGATCAGGTTGTTCTAAGCCCCATCTAACCTGGCATTGAACTCTTTCAATAAGGGCACATCCACAACTTCTCTGGGCAACCTATTCCAGTGTCTCAACACTTTGCTGTAAAATATATCTTCCCTCTGTCCAATCTAAACCTTTCCCTCTTTCAGTTTAAAGTCATTGGCTCACATTGAGTTTTTTTATCTATCAGTGCCCACAAGTCCTTCACAGCAGGGCAGCTTTCAATCTTTTTATTCCCCAGTCTGCAGTGACTTGGAATTGCCCAACCAAGGTGCGGGACTTTGGAATTGACCTTGTTGAAATTCATGAGATTTGCATAGGCACATTCAGCAAACCAAAGTTCCTCTAGATGGTTTCCCTTCCCTCAAGTGTATCAACTGCACCACTCATCTTGGTGTCATCTAAAAACTTTCTGAGTGTGCATTTAATCCAATTGTCTGCATAGATAATAAAAACATTAAATAGTATTGGTCCCAGTAGAGAGCCTTGAGAAATACCACTTATTACTGGTTTCCACTTGGACATTGTGACATTGATATTTAATCTTTAGATTAGGCCATCCAGCCATTTCCTTATCCATCTAACTATCCAACCTTCAAACCTGTGTGTCTCCAATTTAGCAGCAGAGCTGTTGTAGGGGGTCGTATCAAAGGTGTTACAGAAGTCCAGGTACATGACTTCTGTAGATTATTGTCCACTGATGCAGTCAGTCCATCATTGAAGGCCACCAGATTAGTCAGGAAGAATTCACCCTTGCTAAAGCCATGTTGGCTGTCCCTAATCATCTCTTATGCTTTAACAGGAAGATCTGCTTCATTATCTTACCAAGCAGAGAGGTGAAGCTGACTGACCACTAGTTCCCAGGGTCCTCCACCAAATCAGTCCCATTTGATTGAAAAATTCCACTTAATTCAAAAAAATTGTTGAGGGAAAAAATTAATGAAAGATGAACTTCTGCGTAAATAACAATACAATTATATGGTATGACTGGTTGGTAACTTTCAGTGAAATTCTTTCTCATATTGACAAAATTTATACCTTTGGAAAATTTAACCAATTATTTAAACATGGGCTTTTTATCTTCTATCACTGTTTCTCACCTCAAGCAACAAAGTTTCAGGAAACTTGGAATCTTTTTGCTATAATGCAAGTTTTGGAATATCTTCAGCCTTACTATGTGGTCATCTAAATGACCAGCCCCTCAGTAGAAAAAAAACCTCTGATAATTTACATATCCTTTTACAATGCAAATAAAAGTTGACTTCTTATTCCTGCTTCAAGTAATGGTTCCCAAAGTTTAGTTTTATCCTGATAACTGACAGGTCAAATGATGTGATCATGCTCCTTTAAACAGAAATTTCCAACCCAGTGACCTATCAAGTATCTGAAGGACAAGGAAGACATAGACGTGTTCTTTGTTTTTTGCAGGTAGTCAGCAGTGGTTAATTTTAAGGCACACTGAATAAAGCATGAGGTTTTCAGCATTACCACAGAGCATCCAAGATTTTTTTTAATCCTATTTATAAATTATAAATATTAATCCTATTTATAAAAAAGACAATTGAAGATGTCAAGACTTAAATATGAAGGTAGTCATAGAACAAAGTCACCACCTTAATTTACAAGCATTTGCTTTCTTTGGTGTGGTATAAAAAACTTCAATACTTAAATGCAAAAACATGCATTTGCTTTACTTTGGTGACAAATATATATTTATATTTCTGTGTGCTTTTGGGCATAAATAAGTGTAATTAAAAGTTGCAGTTGAAGTACTTACTCATGTAAATTGTACATTACAATTTCATAAAGTGCATCTGATAGTGAGCAGTAATGCCACAAGATCTCAATAGAAACTTAGTTTACATGAAGCCAGTTACGAAAATCTGACAGAATGACAGCAGTATCATAACATTTCCAGCATTTTCCTCTTTTCATACTCTGTACCACTCCCTTGGGTCTAGCCTCACTGCTTTATAGAGCAACTGGCTTCACTGTGTTTCTGCTGTGGTTTGAGCTGGAGGACTGTAGAGTTTTGTGGGGGTAGATAGACTTGCCAATTTGAAGAAAGGAAAGTAGAAGGTTCAGAGGTATCTGAGTGATCCTCGACCTGAGGGAAGTGAGAAAAAAGAGTGGCAACTTCACTGTAGTGTGATGTGTCACCAAGAAAGTCCTTTCCCCTTTTTCTAGTGACCAAACTGGAAACAAGTGTAAGAAAAGATCTTTTTATCCTTAATCCAAGTCTCACTGATCTGTGGAACAAAAGAATTAATGTCACTTAATAAATGAAGTTTGTCTTCATACTTTATTGATATTAAAACAATGAAGGACTGAGAAGGTTAAAATTAAGAATCATTAATGTCTGTATTCCATCATTATGAGAACTTTAGGAAAGGTCCAAAAGTTACAATATAGGATCTAACTTGGCCTAAGTACATGCACCCACATCACTGAACATCCATAGTTTGCTATGCTATTAGGGTAGTCATTGATCAGGCCACCACTGAGTTATACACTCTTCTATGTCTGCTGATAGATAGTCACTGCCTGGCAAAAAATATAATAATTAAATAATATTAATATTTCTGCATTCCCCCCCAACATGGAAAATACTGCCTATTACTTAAGTGAAAGTCAACCTACGATTTGCATATTAAAGATATTGAACGTAGTTCTCATAAAACAGCACAAAAGTACCTATATCACTGGTGATACACCAGTTTAAGTGAGTGTTTATTACTCTGGGAGTCGGCAAACTCTTAACGGATCTGTTTCTAGGACACATACACAAGAATATATAGGCCAATTGCAAGCATCTTGAAATTTGTCATACACAATTCCACTTTCCTGAGGGAATTATTTATAGTGTCTGTAATCTGTAGTAATTAAAAATGGAAAAAAAAATACACAAATAGTATTAGCACATGATATGCAGTGTCTTTGTAAAGATATGATTCTATCTCACTGGTCTGAAAGATCGTTATTATATTAGAGACCAAGTAAATTAGTACTCTCAATGTGCCTCAGAAATTGCCAATTACCAGTCAGTAATTACAACAAAGTATTTCAAAGTGTTCTGTGACAGCAGTCAAATATAGGCTTCAGGTAAACAACAGAAGTGCACATAGTCCTGATGAAAAGCTCATCATGCTCTAGCTGAATATTCCCATGGACATCAGTAACATTTAGATATAATAATTATAAAGGGAATGGAAATACTGTCACAGTCATTAACAGGCTGAACAGAAGACTTGAGAGCTGCAAGGGAATAGGAAGGGCAGAATGGACTGCACAGCTGAGCACCAGCTTGTTCAGGAATGTCTGAAGTGCCTGACCCTCACCAAGGTCTGCAGGTTGGGCAGTTGCAATAGGATGGCAATGATCAACTATTGTGTAGTCAAGGCTAATGTTAAATTATCACAATTTTTTCTTTCCAGTCTCTTTACATCCTTCCCTCTGCACAGGGGCTGGTATGTGTGCAGAATCCACATTAATTTATATCATGTGCATATGTATGTAATGTGAGTAGACAGACAACATTACACAACAAAGCCAATAAGAATAAAATACATGAACAAAATTATTTAGATAATTATTGTTTTTAAATGTATTCTTTTCTGCACAGAAGTGATCAGTATTCAAACAAATAAGTGGTATAAAATCCATGTTCCTTTCAAGGTAAATGTCAGAGGAAACAGGATTGCAAAATGCCAACAGATTGTGATTACTGGTACATCAGAGGATAAAGTTAGAGAAAAATACAGATAGCGTAAAGAGACTTTTTTCTGCATAGGCTGGCAGAGAAAGGGAAAATATAGTTTGTTCAGCTACCAAAATGAGATTGAAATATAATTTCAGTATAATTTGAGACAAGTAGAATATTGTGAACATACAATATTGCAATACATCTTTTATAAGATAAAATAAACAGCTATACATGAGTACTGCATAATAAGAACAGTACAGAAACACACAGTACAAATTTAAAAATAATACATGGGGCTAAAATCTTCAGTTTAAAAAGTCAAAATCAAACATATACATTAGAAACGTGTTGAACAAGTCATGGCTTTAGAAGGCATTAAAATGTATATATCGCTGAAGAAAATATCATTAAAAGACAGAGACAAAAAAAAAAAGTGGAAAAATCATGAAATATAATAGAAGCCTAACTGCAAGCCATTGCAGTTAGTAGAATGTTTTTACTGAATTATACAACTTGGAAGAAAGTTCTAAAATGTCCTGCAAAACCAGAGAAAACAGAGAAAGAGCTGAATAATATTACGCACACTTGAGCAGAGAAAATGTAGTGCATATAGGAAAAAGAAAAGAGAAGCCAAAACACTCCTACCAAGATTAATTGCTTATTGAAATAATGTCGTGAGTAAGTGATGAAGCAAAAAAGGAATGGAAATAAGTTAATAAGCTTAAGTAATACCACACTTAAGCTTTGAGTGCATGCCAAAATAAAGACATTGAAATAAACACATCAGAAAACTGCAGAATACATTGGCTTTCAAAAAGAAAATGTAAAATTATAATTTTATGTATCACAGAGAAATCACCAGAAATTGGGAATTCCAACTATGAAGTAATGACTTAAATTCTTTTTAAAGCCACTTTCTAGTGTAGGTGCAGATACAACCTGCATTAAAACCAGACAAGAGCTAATTGATCACAGTTCATGGTGTGACAGAGGACTTACATGATTAAAACAAGATAATAAATAGAAAGTATGAATGGTTTTGACTGCATTATGGAGTATTCAAAGTAGGTCTGATGACATGTAAAAGAACTTCATTGAATACAATTGGAGAAAACTTGAACATATTTTCAAATGCCAACAGGGGAAATGAAAAGTAAAAATATGGCTAAAATAACAACTTTTATTTTTAATTATATTTGCAAGGATCACATCCAAATGACAAAAGTTTCACACAGTGTATTTTTCAATGCATTGTCTCAGAATTTCAAAACATGCAAGCTGGTGTTAACAAGTATATTTTCTTATGTATTCATCAAGACAAAAAGGGAAGCTAAAGATCAAGAAATATGTTTAACCTCAAGTCATCATTTCTTTTATGATGACTTAATAGCAGCTGAGAGCATATTTTTATGGTATAAAATTAACTGTTATGTAAGATTACTCACTTTCATTATGACACAAGTGGGAGGGGGATTCAATCTGGAATTTAAGATAAAGTATTACATTTTGTATTAAATAACAAAGTCTTCAATAATTAAAATTATTTTATTATTTCATATAAACTGCTAAAATAACTCCATGTCTCAACAGAAATGGTGAATTGGAAAGCTCTTTTCTTATTGTGAGGCACTAAAATAAAAGCTCATGAAATATAAATAACAAAACTGAAAAGCACAAATTTTAAAATATACCAGAAGAATGTGTCTTTTACAGGAAATTTGAAAAAAATACGAGAATAAATTAAGGTGAACAATTCTTAACAAATAATAATCAATTGAAGTTAAATATCTGTAATTAACTTCTCTTTTATTGTAAGTTTTGAGTTTGAATGTATTGCTGGAGAAAACTACTGTGAGGCCAAGTTACAAGCTGTTACAAGATACATTGTCAGTTGGATTGACCATAGTCAGAAAGAGATACGAGATAAGCAAAAACTTTAAAAAAAATAAAAAAAAAATTCAGAATGGAGAGGAAGCTGCCTAGATGCTTTGTTCAGCTAAGTTATTTCAAGGTGGAACGTTTATTCTGTTATGTTTTATTTAGTTGTTTGTTTTAGTGAAGAAAAGCTGCAGTCCTTCTCATCTACTTTGCGGTGGAATCACTCTTAAGGCTTAATGTAACTCCCAATAACACAGAACTTTTCCTAAGACTTATCCATATATTTTATTGCGGTAGAAACTGTTAGACAACTTCAGATACCACTGTGGTAAAATACTGATTTGTGTGAATGATGCTAATTCCCATATATGTGTATCTTTCAAGTTCCACAAATAGTAGCAGAGGCTTTTAAAATTAATGGAGAAAGTACTGCTATTATGTGTATTTCCAGTGAGAAAATCTCACAATAAATGTAAATATAGAGCCAGTGTAACAGATCTGTTACAGAATTGCTGAGCATTTATAAAACTAGTTTAATTCCTGGACCTGCTGATACTTAGCAGCTCTGAATAAAAGTCAGATCCATGTTTCTTGAGCTGAGTAACTGGAAAAAAAAATTCCAATTTGGTCAGCCAAACTTTAACAAATAAATGCTATGTTTAAATTTATACCCTTCTCTGAAGAATACTTATTCTCCTATCCTGCAGCTTTGTTGTTCTTAAGTGTTTGCAACCTCTCTCTTCTCCGTTTTCCTCATCTCCTTGTTACCCTTGCCCTTTCCCTTCCTTCTTAGTTACTCCACATTAGTTTCACAAAAAAAAAAGAAAAACAACAAAAAAA
>WBMV01004547.1:203629-329766 GCA_013396655.1 Campylorhamphus procurvoides
AAAAAAAAAAAAACCCCCCCCCCCCCCCAGAAAACTCCAAAAAACACCATAAGGGTTTCGATTGTATAGGATATTCAGGCTATGATGTTTGATTTCACTTAGGAATAAAAAGAAAAATGCTAGAAGAAGTCAATGAACTTGGTTTTGATCTTCCATTTCTAGGAAGGATTTCTAGGAATGGACTTCCATTTCTAGGATTTTAACTCATTCTGTTTTTTATTGACAAATAGGTCTGTAATGTCAACATTTATGTTACTTTCTGCCAATGACATTGCTACAAAATAACAAGATGTAGTCACAGAGAACCTGTCACGAGAGCTTTTTATTTGTAAATCAACACAAAAGTCAAACCTATACTTTAGCTAAAAAATATTAGAAACAGCTATCAATATTCCTCTTATGCTAAGAATACCAAAAGTCCTTCCTCAAATAGGCTTACTGGGCCATGCTGGAAGCTCAGTGTGGCACACAGAACTCTCAGGAAGAGGAAAAGAGAATGCTATAAAGAAATTACAAAAGCAAAACACATGTTAGTGGTCACTATGGGTTTTTCTATTCTACTCTTTCAGATACATTCTTGTCCACTGACCTTTAAGATATGAAGGCAATCTAGTCCATTTTTTCCAAAATATGTGCAATGCATTTATGAGTACCTTTCTGTGTTCCTCCAAGCAAATAACTGGATGTCTCATCAGTTATTAAGAGTGATCTTTTATCTCAATCTCACTTTTTACAGAGATAAGCAATCAAAGTATGTTTAGAAAATACTTTAGGCACTTTTCTTCGATAGTTTTATATATGTGTATATATATTCCATTTCAAAAGATGGGAAGTGAGCACAAAGACACTAATCTCTTTTCTCAAAATTGGTAAAAGTGCATGTGGTGGAATCAAGAGCAAGAAAAACTATTCCAACTTTTTTTTTTTTTATGATAGGATGTTTTGCTAAAGTGTATTTAGCTTTAGTGTAACCATTTCACTCAGCTCCAATAAGGTTATTAGCATATATTATTCACTTCTGGGCTATATTGCTTATCAATATAAAACAAACAAACAAAAAAAAATCACCTCAGAGGAAGTATAATTTTTTAAGAAAAAAAAGAATAAAAGAATTTATGCAGTTTCACAGTCTCCAAAAGTGGAATGATATAGTGTAATGTTATGGCTCCCTCTTTTGGATAGCAGATATCTAGTATCCCATAACAAGAAAACTCATCATGTCTTTAATAACAACAAAAAAAAAAAAAACAAAAAAAAAAAAACACAAGGCTCTCTATTTTACCCCCGTGTCCTGCATAACAGTGATTAGTGCAGTCAATGTCAATATAAGGAAGCCTTTTTTAAGTTTCTTGCAAAATGCAATAATATTACAAGTTTCTACATTATATAAAAAGAGACATGCATTTCCCAGATAGCACTGTAGTTAGAATATTTTTGAAATACATTAAATGTTAGTCTATCAAGGACCTATAAAAACAGGAACATGAAATTCCCTGTTGGATTGCCCCTTAGTTTACTAGTGCTGTAGGTACAAAATGAAGAACAATAAATGGAAGATTGATGAAAACACTTAACCTAACTTAGCCTCTGGACAAGTGACCAGAAAGAAACAAATTTTACTCCTGCACTATTATTACTTCATTTATAACTTTGACTGAAAAATAAAATGAATGGCCATTTGGGTTCTTTGCTTAAAATCTTCAGCATAAATACAACCAATTGAAAATCCATGATTTATATGCATTGGCTTGGAGAGATTTTTGAACATATTTTCAAAGAATAAAAAGAATATTTTTAGAATTCAAAAAAAAATCTGTACAGCATGTTTCTATTAAATAGAAAAGATGAGTGAAGAACTGTCAAAAAGTCACAATCAACACAAAATAGCGACTCCTGACAGAGCCTAAATGCTATGCTTTAAGGTTTTTTCCTAATGCAAGACTAATCAATGTTTGCTTTATAGATATCATTACATTTAATTCTGAATTTGGATTTTGCTTTCTCAAGTATTGGAAGCATGCTACCATTCTTCTACATTAGTATCTAGGCATAATTCCACATTACATAAGATTCAGTTTTCTCCATGTATCCATGTATGCTGCTCTGAGACAAATAGGAATAAAATTTTTGGAAAGAAATGGCCATGAAAAATTTAGTAGCCTTGTTCGATGACTTCAGCTGTGTCAGCTAAAAGTCAGTTTATCTCACTCAAAACCCCTTCCTATTTTTTTCTTATTACCTTTATGTAAAATATTGATTTTACATGTAAAATATTGATATTGGTTTACAGGTTTTGTTTAGCACTTTCTATTTCTAAAAATAGACATTCCTGAACATTCATTAGTATGCTGAGCTATACAATTATAAAACTAGCTGGATTTATATCAACTAACTTGAAATAGTTATATTATAATGCTCATTTTTATTAGACCATTGCAGTATGTTTTCCCTTCACAGCACCTAGACTGCAGTAGGAAAACTGGTTTTGACCGTGCTGGATCTATTTATTAGTAACAACTACTATAATGTTTATTATATAATCAATACTGCAGTAATGAGTTTCACATGAAAATACATCTCTTCCATGAAGAACTGCCTGTGGACAGTGCATATAATGACAGTTTTCAGAGTGAGGGGAAAAAGGGCAATTTAGCATGTCTTATTGAAAGTAGAAATAAAGCTGTTTCACTAACTGGTACTATGTACTCCCAGCCATACTACTAAAACATGAAAAAAAAAAATATGGCTGTAATAATGATGGAAGAATCACAGAGATAAAAATAGGGAGGAAGTTCACTTATAGAAAGCATAAGTTTGTTTCATGTAAAATATCTATTCCTATAGAAAGGATTTAAAAAAAAAAAGTGCCTGATGTACATATTCCCATGTTTAGATTAACTATGCTTTCTTTCTTTCTGTTACATGCTTGAGTTAATTAGTTCTTTATGAAGTCACATATTTTTGCTTTAGCATTATGAAGCCCATACAAAGCTGCATCTCCTTATATACCTTTTTTACTCATTTTTTTATGAGTGCAAGAAGGAAAGGATACAGTCACAGGCATTTGAGTTCATTCAATAAAGTTTTGAAGCTGGACTATGCATGGCCATTTCAGGCAAAGCTAGATAAAACATAATGCAGAAATAGAGCAGGAAACAAAGAGCAAATGCTTTGCTATATCAACTTGTTTCAATCATATTTCTACTCTTTATTCACTCTGTAACTGAAACTATATATATATATATATATATATGGTTTCATGCAGTTATATTTTTTGCTTCTTACTAACTTCTAACAAAAAGGACAAGAAAAATATAGGGAGTATTCTGGAATGCTCTCTCTAAAGTACTTTGTTTTAAATTAATCAAAATAAATCACATGAAAATCTACATCTTCTGGAATTCATGCTAAGATGTAGATTATTAAACTCGCAAATCTGATTCAGTTTTTACTAAAGGAAACATGTCACAAACCGTTTGAGAGCTAACTGGTATTTTAAGAGAAATAAACTAGTTCTTTCCTTCTGTGCTAACTAGAAACAAAGGAACAAAATAGTAAAAGACATAGCAAAACAGCTGGTATCAGCAATAAGAACTGCAGTGTCATCGGAGCACAGGTAAAGATTAAATGCATTTGCAGATGACATACTTCTCTGCCTTTAGATTCAGTTCTAAGTGAGTCTGAAGTCTTTTAAGTTACCTATCATAGGAGCAACAGTAAACCAACATATAAAATCTTCACTAATGGTAGAAATTTGAGGAAGGCAAATTCAGGAAATACTACAGGAAACCTTGAAGGCTCATCAGGGGGAAAAGTATAATCAAAATTTCGGTATGAAATTGAACATCAAAGCCAAATTGAGCTGCTGCTCAGAGTTCTTGGTCAGCTTCTCTGCAGGACTGTCAAACAATGGAGGGAGCTTGATGAGCCACATCTAGGCTACCAGGTCTTGGGAGAGAGTATAAAACCTTAAGAAGTAAACAGAAGAACAGGTCTTCACTAAAAAAGCATATAAACCCAACATCCAGGACTATGTATCATGCCCTGTAATTTCTGTCATTTCATCAGGGGATGGGGAAACATTTTAACAAACTGCTATGATTAAAAACTAAAAACTTGTTTTGGAAGTTCCATGAAAGACTACCATCAGTACTGTGCTTGTGGCTACCCATTGTTCTGTGGTTCATTTTCACAGTTTTCAGGAAAATAGAGGAGTTATAAACCCTTAAGGAATAGATGCCACATCAGTTTATTTGTTTGTTTATTTATTTATTTGACCAGAGACTCAGCAGAAGATCTCATTTCAGTACAGTAGGATTTCAAGTTCTAGTAAATGGCAGCAACTTCATGCATACTATCAGGAATCTTAAAAGTCTCCGTATTGAAACTGCTGAAATATTAATTATTTTCTCTAACCTTTCACTTACATTTCCTTGATACTTGAGGGGTTCAATGTATGAAAAGCAATACTGTTTTAAAAAACACCTTCTACCATGAACAAGTTGCAGGAACAAAGTCTGAGGCCCAAATGGATGAAACTGTAAAGAACACAAGAGCTTCAGACAGTATGTCTTCTGAAAGAGTCATCAAGGATATGGATAGCTTTGATCTCTATGATCTACTTGTCTTAGAAGGCTTTTGACAGACCATTCACCAAAAGCTCTTAAGCATCCATGAACTAGAAGTGAAGGTCCCTGCATATATTAGTAACTGATTACATAATTTTAATTAATGTTATTTCAATTTAAATAAAAATATTTGAATAATAAATCAATTTAACTTATTAAATTGATTAAATTATAGAAACAAGCAAGAAGAAGTAAATAGAGAGTTTTCACATGGAAATGTCAATGAAAGTGACATTCAGCATGTGCTGGGATAAAGTTAATTTTCTTCATAGTGGCTAGTATGGGGCTGTGTTTTGGATTTGTGGTGAAAACAACATTGATAATACAGAAATGCTTTCATTATTGGTGAGCAGTGTTCACACAGAGTTGAGGCCTTTTCTACTCCTCACAGCACCCCACCAGTGAGCAGACTGTGGCTGCACAAGCAGTTGGGAGGGGGCACAGCTGGAACAGCTGACCCCAACTTACCCAAGGGATATTCCAGACCATATCGCATTGTGCTCAGCATATAAATCTGTGTGGAGAAATATACTTGAGCTGGCAAACAGGATTTGTAATGTACCTGTCCATAACTTTTCAGTGTAATTACATCAGTGTAGTTTGTACCAACTGGCACTATCCAAGAATATTGCCAGGGTGATTTCTCTTAGTGTATGGACACAGAAGTGATACTTTGTACTAAGGAAAGGGAGAGAAGAAAAAAAATTTAGCCATATGGATTTGAGCCTTGCTGTGCCAACTGAATTCTGCCTTACAATGGCCTAGTAGCTAGTAGCTTGTCATATATATACATTTGAAATTTATGCAATACAGTGGGTGGGCATTCAAATGATGCATGATGAAATTGTTATGAAATTATGTAAAGCCACACACATGGTAAATTCCAGATTATATGTTTAAAATAAAAATGTCTGGCCACCACCATGTGGAAATAAAAACGTAATAGATAATAACAGCAAAAACGTAAGCCCATGGCTCTGCTGTGGTCAAAAAAACCCAAACAAGGCCATATATCATGATGAAATTAAGTAGAGAAAACAATTAACCTACTGTTTATATATGCACAAAGCAAGAAATTATGATTGTTAATCTCAAGAGATACACCAAAAAATCAGAAGAGATTCAGAGGAGCACTACAGGTGCAATCAAGCCTGGCACAGCTTTCACACAAGAAATTATTAAGTCAGCAGTCCCAGAGCTTTCCATCTTGGAAAAAGACAGCTGAAGGAGAAATTGATTTAAGGCTATACATTCATCAGTGGCAAAGAGTGGAAAAGGGATAAGTATTTACTGTGTCTTCCAATGACAGTACTACTTGTCTAATGATGATGTCAGTTACAACGTTCAAAAACAAACAAAAAGAGTTGGTTCTTTTCACAAAATGTGTGAAATATGTCTCCTTGCAGAATATTGTTTCTCTGAGAAGTCCACATGCTTTCAAAACAAAGGCTGAGAAAGTCATGGCAAAGAGAATCTACTGGGGATTACTAAATACCTATTATTTGGGGACTGAGAAAACATACAGAAGAAAAACCATTATATGCTTCTCCATGCTCATGCACTATCATGAGTGTTGAAGACATCCTCATTTTTTACTATCAGGATGCTAACAGAATAAGCAATATTTTACTACAATTACTTTGAATTTATTAATATTTTGCATTTATCTTTCACTAACCAAGTTAAATGACATGCAAATGAAAGACGTTTTTGCTTTTTGAGGTAATTTTTTTTTAGTTTTCAGAGATTCAGACTTCAAAAAAATAAAAGGAAAGTCATTGTAATTTATATTTCTGAGATCCATATTACTTTTGCAACTGATAGAATTATGATTTGTAAGTATTTTATGGTGTTTATTATGGAAATGAAGGATGACACCTCAGGAGCATCTGACTCCTTTCAGATTACATGAGATACACAAATAGCAAAATAAAATTATGTTTAAGTTATGCACTATTTCTGTGCACAAATTCCTATGCTTGCAAAAGTCCTGCTCAGCTTTGTCCTTGCTCTTTGTGAATGAGACTTTTCTTGATCTTGTGATCCCTTTGGAGATAGCAGAAGGGCATAAAGAAGGTTGAACTCTAATAAATGGCAGCATTCAGCAGCTGCTAAATTCCTTCAGGAAGGAAAAAGGAACAATGGGCTACAATTACCTTCTGAATTTGCTAACTACTTTTAATTGATCGGCAATTCAGTTTTTCCAGTCCAGAGAAGTAAATGTATATTCCCTCACAGGCAGTAATTAAATCCTTCTCTATAGAAACAAGACTTCTAATGACTCATATGTATATGAGCAAAAAAAAATACTAGCTTGAAGATGCCTTTATTCTGGGGAATTCTGGCTTATAATAACTTCTTGGGCCATTATATAAGCTACAGACTCAAAAAGTTTAACAAGCTCTCATCCTGGTACATGCATGCTCAGGAAACATGCAGAGAAAAGAGTCACCTGATGTGGACTCTCAGAACACCTAGTTAGGAGCTGGTTGTGTGACCAGAGTAGATTGCTGCATAATGAAGCAACAAGAAAGAGGCATATGGCAAAAGCACACAGTAGTCTCAGTTATCAGGAGAACTGGTAAGTCCTGTCATTAACAGTGCTACCATAGGTGAATCTCATCTACTTCATGCAGAGACACTAATGAGAATTGATGTGTCTGGAAAACTGGGGCCTACGCCTGCAGATATGGCTTGGTTTTGTATGTGGCAGATAGAAGGCTATGCTGCTTATGAAAAAAAAGCAACCAACTGAATGAAAAAAAAAATAAAAAGCAATCCCCAAAAAATCCCACAAAAATAAATGCCTTAATTTTGACAACTGCAGGGTGTCAATATCAAAGTACAGACAATCTGTTTGTGAATGAAAGAACATGAGACAATCTTAAAGGGGAAACAAAGAAGAATTTTGCTTTGATGACAGCATTTATTTTTCCTCATGTGTCTAAAGGCTATTCTTTAAAACCATGAATATGATGAATGTGTCGCATTTGTAAATAAGGTGTGGCATAAAATCTTATAATGCAGCTTCATTATATGATAAGAGTGAAATGTGTTCCCTGTAGAGAAAAATCAATACTAAAGATCAAAGGAATATCTTCAAAAGGCCGTGCTTTAAGGGTTTACAAGTGCTATATTTTCTAGTTCCCCTCATGCTGATGAAAAGCAGATCCTGTAAAAATGTTCATTATTGGCAAAAAAGTTGTCTTTTTTTTTTCAATTTAAAAATGCACATTTCATGTTTGTAATCCAGTGATCTCCTGTCTCAGAAGTAGGTATTTTAAAAGTCTCTTTTTAGCTTCATTGAATTGAGAGACCCTTATACAGGATGGGCTGGAATTGCTGCAGGCTTCTTTCACTAGCTGATGGACGGATGGTTGGAGGTCAAACAGTCCAGAAGCAGTTTCATCTGCTCCTCAGAAGATACTTGCTCCAGAGAAGGGCAGATGGTATTTTCACTGCCCAGGGACAGTTGCTTTAAATCACAGCTGTGTCTCTACACAATTCTGCCAGCGGCAATTGTCCAAATATGAATCAACACATTCTCTTGCCAGATCCACCCACTTTGGGGACTGGCGTTACTCACTGTGAGTGCTATAGAGAGGATGACTCCTCCATAATGAGGAGAATTTGGACCTGTATTTCCAATACACATACCCAAGAGGCTGATAAAACTCTAAAGTAACTCTCTGTTGTCACAGCAAGGTAAATGTTTCTTATATTGCAACTACAAACTATAGGTTCGTTTGCCTAAAGACATTAATTCAACAGGAGTTCCAATACAAATTTCTATTATTTCACATTCCGTAAAACTTTATATTAGTTTGATTCCTTGACTTATGTAGCTAAGGAAACCTGTATTGCTCTCCAAGGCAAGATTTGCCTTCAGTTGTTTCCTAGCAAAATTTTCTGATGAGCTTATCTCTATTGTATGTAGTGACGAACAGATCAGCAACCCAACGGGCAAAAAGCAGTTCTGAAAATCTATTCTGAAAAGGTTTGCAGTGGGAGCTGCCATGTGGGAAAGTGTTTCTTTATTAGTGTGGCCCATACTTCTATGACTGAATGGGATCTGAATACCTGTAGTATTCAAAGAATGGGTGTTCATCAGTCAAAAAACTGTCCCTCAAGTTTTGGGGTTCCCTCATAGTAATAAATGACAACACCTTTCTTGATTACCTCAGGTTTAGTCTATGTGCACATTGGTTGTTTTCTTTTAATCCTTTCAATCTTAGCCCCAACCCCATGTTTATCCATGAAGAGGAGAGAGGGGAGAAACAACTTTAGGAAGAAGACTGTTTTTAGAAAGTCATCCATCAATGATACATCCAGAGTCTATATTCATGCTTGTAGGATGATTGCACTCAGGGAATATTTGAGTGCTGCAGACAGAGGGAAGCATGTGTATGCATACCTGGGCTATTGTTAGTGAGGAAAGTGATAAAAGTGAACCTACAGTGACACAGACCTAGCCTCTACTTAAATCTTGGTATTATCGGTGGAAGTGTGCTCTTTATAGCACAGCCTTTTGTTGCTACAGCTTCACCATTCTTAGTGTTCAGTCTAGGTAGATTAAAGCTACATTCAGATAATTTGTTTTCAAAAGGAAGGCAGACAAAGCCAATGAGAATTATTCCCAATGACATTGCTTCCATGTATGCAAGCTACACAAGATCTATACTTGCTGTATCCTGTTAAAATACATACTTTGGTTTTACAGATTCTTTGGATCATCCTGAACATTAATTTCATCTTTCTTATTTAGAGACCGGAGCGCAATATGAAGTGCTGTTGCTGCAGTTAACTGCTATTTTTAGCTATACACAAGCACCACATTCTTTTTCTTTTAGAACAGATTTCTACTTCATTGTTAACAAAGGAAGCAAACTAATGTGGGATACATTATCAAGTTGCCGAAGGTTAGCTTTTCTTCATGTCAGGCTTGTGAGTGACTGTGCTGCACTAATTAAAAACATTGCCATGACAATTGCTATAGAAACATTTAAATTGGCACCATCAGTAACAAATCCCTGCTATTGATCCCAGCAAGGCTTATTTCACACTACACCTGAAGAATTGAAATAGAATATTTTGCATTCAAAAGGACTTTAAAAGATAATTTTTTTCCAGTTGTTACTGTGCTCAGGAGAATAATGTTTTTCATACAGAGATAATCCATTTACCTGGAACTGTTGCAGGATTCTGATATCAGAGTCCTTACTTCAAGGAGATACTACAAAGGTTCTAGTCTACCACCATATATCCCTCAAACCATACAAATGAAAAAAAAAAAAAACAAACCCCAAAACCAAACCATTTATTACCTCCACTCATATCCACTGATTTGTAAAATGGGGAAGAAATGCAGGTCCTCCAAAACTTTTGGCATTAAAATGTTTAACATGTGAACACCCCATCTGAAGAGATGTTTCCAGCACAACTAGGAAGAAAACCATTTTCAATTTTTTGACAAGAATAAATTGATGCTGTACTGATTAAATGATGGAAGCAGAAACAAAGTGAGACAGTTTACATATAGTATATTGATCTGTTGCTTAGGAAAAAAAACATTTTCTCTGTTTTCAGGCTAAAGACCTTTGCTCCTCTTAGAAGAAATAAATTTAGATGTTTGTCAAAATGTACAGCAGACCCACTGATCCAGACTAATAACTCTCTCTTTACACCTAGTAGGTCCAACTACTTTATAAATAAAATCCAGGAAAAAATAGGTTGCAACTTCTTTTTTTTTGTTTCTCTGTTTGAGGTTTTTTTATTATTATTCTTGACCTTAAGGATTCTACTTTTCCTCTCGGTACTAGCAAGTCCTTCTGCTAATTATCAAGGAAATCAGTAGAGGGCAGCGCTACACAGAAAACCACACATTTTCGGCAATCTCAGTTTAACTTCTTCCGTGGCTGGGACAAACTATGGGAACCTCCGAAAACAAACAAACAAACAAACAAACATAAACAAAAACTCAACCAAAAAAAAACCGCAAAAAAACCCCTCAACAAAAACAAACAAACCCCCACAAACCTCTGCGAAAAATTGGTGTTTACAGAGAGATAATGTCTTATAGCAGGGTCAGAACATCTGTGTACAGTGCCTTGGGTTCCTTTGAACAGCTTTCCAGACTACACCAGAATCCTTTGTTTCAGTATTAAACTACACCTTCTAAGTCTACCAAATGTAGCTCCTGACCCACTTGAACAGCTGACTGTGAGACAAGATGTATAAGCTAATGACCACACTGAATTATTTCTCCAAGTACAAAAAAAAAAGGTGTAGTATAAACACCAGATGGCAAACAGTGTTTGGACAGAAAGGAATGAGGGCAATTTCAGGAAATGAAAAATGTGGGGTGGTTTTTTTTGACAGAATAAAAGTGAAGCATTTGAAATACATTTTTAATTACCAGCAAACTGATCATGCAGTCACACATCTCCAAATGGCCAGATGAAAGCATATTGATGTCACCTATATTTCCTTGTTTCCAAAAAGCCAGTAAAAACAACCAGACTGAATCATCTGAGTGTTAGATTTGTCTAAATTTTGAAATGAGGACCTTTTGAAGAGAAAATTTTAACTGTTTGACTTTCTTTTTTGCATAACCTGTGTTTGAGAGCAGTCTTTCAAAGCCTAGAGGTTTTGTAAAAACATATCTTTAGCATTTTTGGTAGCTTCATAGATCCATTATTTATTAAAATTTTGCCAAATATGTTTGCAATTTTCAGAACTTTTTTGTCTGTTTTATGGTTTGTTATGTTTTAACCCAGAAAAGCTGAAATGTTCCAAGATACCAGAGAAATAAATAAACCGTGACCTTAAATATATAAAAAATATAAATATATAAAAATTATTTATCAGAATAGTTGAGTAGAAAACATAACTCATATCAAAGGAAAAGTAATCAAATCTAAAATTTAATTAGTATGAACATTTGAATGTTATGATTCAGAATGCAGAGAAGGTGAATTCTTGAACCACAGTCCAACAAAAGGTGGTGTGATGCAGCTATGAAAGAGCACTATTTGAGGACACATCAAGCAAGAATATCTCCAGAGGAGATAAGAGGCTTGATGACAGTCACAGAGCATGCCATTTTTTGAAGGTGTCTGTCTTCCGATCAGAATCATACTCTAAAGCCGAAGTCACAGCCTCAGATTTTAGAAATACGTGTAAACAAGCCCTTTATTTTAGTCACTGGACAAACTTGATAGTCTGCCTTCAAATACAATATTTCCAACAAGTCTACTTTCATTTTTGCAACACCTTAAGCAGGATCTAATTTACAAAGCATGGAGACAACCTGCAATATGCCTCAGATGTTGTGGTAGGATGGATTTGAAGTACATAGGATATTTTCTTATTTTCTATATTGATAAATAGTTTTATTCAGTGATACAAACTGATTTAGTCTATATTATACAGGGAGTTTGAATCATCAAACTTAAATATAGAAAAAAGATTGGTTGAGGGGTTTTTTTTGGTTTTGTTTTTCTTTTGATCTGTGTCCAGCAAATTTCAATCACAAGAAAAGATCATCATGTACTCAAATGTTTTCCAGTTAATGTCAAAATTTACTGGTATTAAATTAGCCACGGGAGAGTTGCACTTTACCCCTCCACCTGCAACAGGAACATATTGAGCATTACAAGGGAGAAAACAAGAATTCAAAGAAAATGCAGACGCAAACCTATGCCAAGATCTATGCACATTCGTGATTTTATGCAAATAGAGTTAATTTACATTGTACTTTGATACTTCAATTAAAATAAAAAGCAAAAGAAAACAGGTTTTCCTGAATTATATACATGGTCTTCTGCATAAATCTGACACCTATTAAATTGTTTTCTTTTTGTTTCTGAACATGATCTTAGAAAGTGATAAATATTCCAAACCTTCACTTCTTTCTTAAGTACAACTCTGTTTGAAGTTACTAAGATTCTAAGACTTTGATCCTCCTTCAGGATCGCTAGTTAAGTTCCTGAGTCCATACAGGATATTATCATTTTTAAGAAAACTTCACACAAGGGCACAATTCTATTAATTTAATCATTAAGGCCTTTAGAGTACAATTCACTGAATGTTTTCCATTAAACAGTTTTGGTTCTCAAATGACTAATAATTTTCACAAACACATCCTATTTTCAAAATAATCTTCATGTACAAAAAAAGATTCCCTTTTGTACCACTTAAAAATACCAAAACAAACAACAGAGTGAAAGTAGCTCTTGGTAATATTGTGTTGCAGAAGAAAGGATAGGCTTATATGGGAGTTTTTAGTTTCAAGATTTCATTATTCTAAAATTTCTGTCTTGTGGCCTCATGTTGCTATCACTGTTAATGGACTAAGACTCTCAAAGAAAATGCACTTTTGCTGCTGAATTCTTTTTCTACGATTTCTGTAATATACAATGTCAGCTCAGCAAAAGATATCCTAAAACTAAAACAGACTTAACATGAAAAAGTTTATAGATAAGACTGGGACATCAGGCACCTAAGCTGTACTACCAAATAAAGAGTACAAGCTTAATTTGGTCTGATTAAATACTTCTTACAAACTTCCATACAAAACATCAGCGCCATTTTCAGAAAACAAAATAGTAATTACAATAAGGTTGTATATCATGAAAATTCCCATTCATTCATTCAGAGAAAAATACATACATTACAAATGGAGAATTCTGTTCCAAATGAAGATTTTTGTTAACCCCAGAAGGATTCTTATGAACCTACACTTATCTAAAAAGTACTTTTCTTTCTTATTCAAAGAATCTGTTAAAGGCATTAATAATGCTTTATAAATTTCATTTTATGAGTTCCTTTCTGCAGAAATAGAAGATCCTCTGGACAAATGGGGCTAGCAATGGGAAAGGATGGGTTGTATTAATTATGAAATAGCAGAAAATTCAGATTTGCAGACAATTCTGAATAGAGAGTAAGGGAAGATAGCATCAGACTGAGCTGGGAGAGATTAAGTTTGAAAGTTTCTTATTATTTGGGCTGTTTCCTTGTGTCAGTATGCTGGAGCTAGTAGCTAGTTTTCAGATGAAGCATTTTATTCAGATTGTGTTTTAAATGAATGTCTATATGCCATGTGATAAAGTGCACTAGTAAAAGATGAAAAAGGCATTAAAGAACTTGACTTAAAACTCTCTGAGTAATTTTTATGGTGATTTATCACTCCCATGAGTTATTGTTGCGATCATCAGATTGTGTTCCTGTTTCCTCAGGGAAAAAAAGTTATTGCAACTTACCCAAATACTTTTTCTCTATCCCCTAGGTTCTACTTAAGAGGCATATAACATTTGAAAAAATTGTTCTGGTGAATTATTAGAGGAGTGGAGGCTAACAGCATCTCTGTGAGTGATGAGGACTTACTCCCTCCTGACAGTTTTGCTTTGGAGCTGTGTGTTTCATGTGATTCGCATGATGCCATCCCAAAAAAGGACTAACAAGCACTCACACAGTGAAAGGATAACAGGATTGTCAGAGAATGATGGAAAAACACTGCACCGCACCAAGCGTGGTTGGATGTGGAATCAATTTTTCTTGCTGGAGGAGTACACAGGTTCAGATACTCAATACGTGGGCAAGGTAAGCCTTGTGTTTAAAGGATTCTTTAAAGGTGATGCATCTGACACACTTGGTAATTTCACTTCTTCTACACAGCTGTTTTGCTTTTTCTACAGCAGTGGTGCCAACTCCTCATTAAGTCAAAACATGCCACAGACCACCTGGGGCTTTCATTATTGTTCAAACTTGTGAGAGAAACGAAGTAGTTCAGTGAAAAAGAAATAGGAAAGTGTTCAGACTAAAATGTTACAATTTCTTACTACATATGTCCATGCAAGTTTTATCACTTTTTTCAACTGTTAAACATAAATATTAGATAAGGGAATAGAAAAGTTATGCCTTCGTTCATCTAGCTTGTGGCATTTGCAGTATACTGGACTGTGCACTTCCTCAAGTAAAATCTAGAATTATATTAATAATAAAATTCCTCTCTATCCACAATTCTAAGTATGGATAAAGTGTTGGAGGAAAAACAATCTGTTTTTCATAATTTCTGAAATAAACTGATAACTTTTCTTAATGACTTAAAGGACTTTACATTCTTTACAACCACTATTGCCAACAATGGCACCTCTGAATTGCAGTTGTCTGCAGTCCTACCTTTTCTGATAACACACAATTGAAAGATTTACAGTTATTTAGCCCTTTGTGGTGTCTACAAATTAAGGAAATGTTTATTTTAATGGCTTAACTTAATAAATGCCCTTTCCAGTTTCTGCCATTTATCCCCAATGCTGTCATCAGCTTTTATTGTCAGGAAGCCCTCTCATTTTGGGGTGCCTAGTTATAACATTGATTGAGACATTTGTACTTAAAATTTCCAAAACATTTTTGAACATTAGTTAATATCTCTGATCATGGGAGAAATGGTCATCTGGAAAATGTGAAAACCCTCTCTCTCTATTAAGAAACAAATGTCAAAGAAACCAACCACAGTAACTATGAACTTGATTCTGACCTTGTTTATACCAACACTACACCGTACAATTTTGTTTTCAGTCAAACAAATTCTGACTTGCAGTAAGATGAGAGCAAATAATCCTATTGCTAGATCTGTTTATCAGTGTGTAAAATAGAAAAGTTTGCTGTAGGCAAAAGGGTCTTCAATAAATTGTGTACTAATTACATAGAGATATTTCTAAAAGAAAATTTGTTTGCAAGTATCATTTGGTATTGAGTAGACTTGCCGAGAAAACATACAAAAAGGTACACAGTAATATAAAACTCCATAGCTGTAAGTTCTACCTAGACTCACAGATTTTTTTTTTGATTTTTTTTTTTCTGATAGCTGTTGTAGAGAAGAAGTAAGTGTCAAACGTAAGAGCTGATTCTGGATTTAGTCTTACTGCTATAGATGAATGACTCCAAACCACTCTAACACTCAAATAAAATTAAGCTTACATCAAGACTGTCAGCATCATCTCTGTTTCACACAAGGAATGCCTGCATGGCAACAGATGCAAGCTTACTCTGCACTTATTCCAAACTAACTAAAAGCCATTGGACCTTATTAACATAGAGTTAAGTCCAGGAAGAATAACAAATGGCTGTACAGCAGTTGGATCTGAGATGTTTAATTTCTTATATCTCAGATAACTTGCTAAGATTTTTCACAATTGACTGCAAAATATTACACAAAGACCCCGAGAGAGGTCAATATCACTGTTTCTCTAAACAGATGGAAATCACCCCAAATATTACTCTGTGTTCCAAAGAGAAGGAGTTGCATTGAAGTGATAAACAGCATGTGGTTGTATTAATTTTGTAACAATTTATAACACAAAGAAATGATCATAGTTCTGTTCTCAGTGTATAAAACCATGGCAAATTTGTTTGAGTTACTTTAAATTATCCTAGTTACATGTGACATACGCCACTGAGAGCGAGCTGATACAAGAAGTCAAATAAGGAATTTATTTTAAAGAAAACAAAACAAACCAAAAAACAAAACCACCAAAAAAAACCCAAACAAAACAAAAAAAACCCCAAAAAACTAAAACAAAACAAAAACCCCAAAATATTATTCTGAGGAAGGCTGAAATCTCAAGTTTACTATTCTCCTGCTCAAAGTTATGATAATTAGCAAACTGGTATTTGTGAAGAAAGAACACTTTTACTCCAACCCCTGGGAACTAGTTCATAGGAAGTATTCTTATCCAGCCCTTCTTTAGTATGAAAGTGCACAGGCACTTAATGGGGTAGAATAATAAATGTAGCACTGAAAATTAAATAAACTGAAATAAGAAACTTCATCAAGAAATAAACTTCGTAGTACTATTAGCCATAATACTAAAAAAATATTTTTTTCTCTCTAGTTTCATTCACATACACTTTTTTATCTGTTAATCATAGATTGTGTTTTGTTATTAATACTACTTTATTGATGTTTTATTTTGTTATAAGTGCATTTTGTTATTGGCAGTGGGGGAGGATTACTCAGGATGACATAATGAGATAAAACTGGTTTCCTAAGAAGGATGGGTACATGGGATGGGGACCTATCCTGTTACATCCATATACCTCTCATTCTCACTGCTCAGACCCCAGCCCAATTTAGACCATTAGCAGGGATCCAGGGAAACTGCTTGCTTTGACCACTGGACTGTCCAAATCCTTACTGGCAGTCTGGTCCTGTGAGAGGACTTCTTGTGCTCAGGCTGCAGTCATTGTCAAAGATCCCTGGAGTAAGAAGTTTCTCCCTCATCTCTGAGGTGTTATCATCTTAAATATTGCTTTTAAAAGTCAATGACCTCACTTGTCAAGCAGCTCCAGGATCTCTTTCCCCATAACTAAGGCCAAGGAGCAGTTGTTACTGGGACAACTCTCACCCTCTGGTCTCCCTCCCAGATATCTTCTAAGTATCAAATCCATGCCTGATTTTTTGTTTCTTTCCTGCACATACCAAACTAATCGGAACACTTAGAGCTGGCAAATGCAATCATGTCTCATTTATCTGAGTTGGTAGACTTCACCCTGTGACAAGAAGTAACTAAAAAAGAGATCTACTTGTAAGGTAGGTGAAAACATGCAAACATACTGTATGGCTCACAGACTGCTAACAGGAGGAAAACACTGTTATGGACTCCGAACAGCTAGAACAGAGCTTATTTTCCTAATTGCACTTAGATTGCTTTTAGACAAAGACAGTGATAGTGATGCTAATATGATAGTGACATAAAATACAGGCCAGTAAGTGCATCTAATACACTTAGCAGAAACTGAAAATATTGTTTGACTAGCACAGGAAGTTAGCATTCAACAGCTGCCAAAAGGCTTGATGGCTAGAGCAATTTTAGTAAGGAAATTTCTCAAAGAACAGGCACCCTTCTAGAACAAGGGCTATATACAGAACAATTGCCTTGTGAACATGATGGGAGTAGGGGTAAATCTAGACAACTTACGGCTCTTTCCCTCCCCCAGCTCATAGGATTCATCTGTCTCATATACAGGTGAATGCATAAAAAATAAGTGCATAAAAAGTCTTTAAATTTGTTGGATCTTACTACTCATAGATGCAAAAGAACTGCTTATGGTATCCTTCAATCTCGTATCCTTTTAAATTATGTTCAGGAAATGCTTAGAGAAACCAGTGGATCTATCATGATAGATATTTTCTAAAAAATGCACAAGGCAATATACATTGCTCTGGAGGGTTTGCAACTGAAATATTCAGTCAGATGCAGATGAGGTAACAGTATCAGGGTCCTGTTAGAAAACTTAGCTAGGAATAAAAAATAAATTCTAAGACATAAAAATGACCATATTCTTTCAAGATGCCTGTTACCCAGTGTGAATGCTGAATATCTCAATGAGATTACTAATGTGAAGAATTTTTAGAGGATGTAGTGAGAGGAACTGTAAAACTCATTCTGACAACTCAGAATTCACAGAAAAAGTGGATTACAATACAGCATTGAGAGTTAAATTTATGAGATTAATTTCTTTTTAGAGGAAGAAAAACAAATGTATAAGTATTTTTGTGAACTAAGAAGGTGTTGAGAAAATAAACACCTGGCTGTATATCATTCTGTGGATTCCTTGGTTTCTGGAATCTCCTTTTCTTTCACTAGTGAGGGGCTGTAGATCCAACTTCTCAGCTGCTACTAACTTTAAACCCCATGCAGAACTTAAGAAATGAAAGTTAAAACTGATCTGCTATGAGAAAACCCTACAAAATGTACTCACTTCCTAACAAAGAGATAACAGTCTAAAAAAAGGACATGCAATTCAAGAAGTATTAAAATGTTGATGAGGATGATGTTCATTAATTCAAGAAAAAACTAATAAAATGTACAGGAGCCTCTAACCAGGTAGCCCTTGAGACACAATTAGTTTTATTTTCCGAAAATAATATTGATTTTACGTCTGCATTTCTAAATGACATACCTAATACCCACTGAATGGACATCAGTTGTGCGAAATGACAAATACCTTTAGCCCCAGTCATTACAAAATATTCCTAGACAAGAAGAAATTGGCCTAATCAAAATTATCAGCCATTTTGGAAACACACAGTCCTTTATGCTTTGCAACAATATACTGAAGTGATTTCAAGAGACAAGATTTTCCCTTCTTTAAGTGACTCAATTATCTTTTTTACATGGAAGCTACTGTCTCTATATATTAAACAGGCACTTTGCTAATCAAAGCCTCCTAATCTTGATAGGCAGATAATGTGTGAAGTTCCATGCAATATATATTGAACCCAATCACGAACTTCACAATCAAACACCTGCCATATCCCAGAATTTTAAAAAGAAGAAACAAGCAAGAATAAAAACATTTTTATACACCATCTGCAATCCTTCTTTCTCATTCGTGGGGGGGGAGGGGGGTGGGGTGGGCGGAAATACAAAATCTGTTTGTTTTTTTTAAAATGACACTGCTCAAAATTAGCTCCTCCATAAATAAACTTCTGCTTAATAACTTCCATAAAAATAAATTCAGTAGGTTTTGCATGTTACAAGCATCATTTAAATTGCATGCAAACTGAAGAAAAATCTGTTCTACCTCCAGCTAACTAATGAATTTGATTCATGACATCTGTCTGTATGTCTTAATAAGAAATATGAAGTGGAAATAAAAATAATAAGAGGATGGGTTTTTTTTGGGGGGAGCGTTTGGTTTCATTTGGTTTTTGATGGGGCAGGATATAACATATATTAAACGCCACCATTTATGTCTTGTAATTTGCAGGTAAAAATATTCAGACCTCTACAAATGAGGTTGTATGCTATAGCAGCCGGCCTTATAGAAAAAGAGAGAGACAAAGCCAAAGGAACTTCATATAGAAACTAAAACAGAGTCACCGAATTGCCAACCTCACCGGACTTGTTTTTTAATACAAAACTTCACTCAATTTTCCCTTTGCACTGTAATTTTTTTCTTATTTAATGGTGTTGGCTAGTATTTCCTTGTAAGTATAGAATGAAAATACACTAATACCTGAAAATATTATTTCACATTACTTTGCTTTCTGCCTTTGGTACACCACAGATTTCTAGAGTAGGCTCCTTCTTAATATGCAGAGCAGCTGAGTGGTCATAAAACAGGATCAGTAAAGCTGACCTTCATAAGTCTTACCACATTCATTCACATCCTCTCAACATGTTGCCAAGGCCTCAGCCATACTCAGCCTCCGCCTGGGAGGAAGAAGCTTATGGCCCAAATAGATGACTCACTGACTGGCTCTTGACAACACTGCAGTGCCCAAATTGGCAGTAACTTTAGTTGCTCCATCCTGATACATAATGTTCTTATCCATAATAATTTTTACTGATTACCTAATATTACTTTATTTATGTAGTGAATTTTTATCTTAGTCTTGACTTTAGGGTATGGGCGAGAACTTTTCTACTTGTGATTTTCATCAATTTATGCGATTTTTCCATAAGAATTATTTTACATCATTTGCTATTTCTACAGAGTCAATTTAAGAACCACTTATTAGGATAATATGTGGGTGCACTATCCTTTCAGTCTTTCAAGTATGCCCTCTACTTTGTTATAGCTGCATCCTACTTGTCCCACTTGTAAAATGGTTGCAATGAGTACAGCACATAAATACTGGTAAAAAAGCAGCATGTTTTTTGATATCTTTTTACTTAGCAGAATGGTAAATTTAAAAAAAAAACCAAACAACAGAATCATAAACAATCATATGCTGTTGACACACAATCATTTATAAGCATAATTCAACAAGGAGAAGATTTCATCACATTCTTAATATGTTCCATCTAAATCCCAAAGCCATCTTATAAACCACAACTTCTGAAGAACATTTAATAATATATTTTCATTAGAATCTCTTTTCTTAAAGTAAAATCAATTTTTGAAAATTAAATAAAAGCAAAAAAAAATAGTGAGGTCTCCTCTGCTTACTCCTCTTATCTTTATTTTTCCCTTTCAGTCCTCAAGTTTTGCTTTGTGTTTGGATAGATACAAGGAAATAATGATGTATTAAAACAGAAAGGGAAAAAAAAAAGGATGGAAAATATCAAAGGGATATGAAAAAGGTTTTGGCCAATTTTTTAAAAAATACAAAACAGAAAACCTATTTGATTCATAAATTAGTAAAGTTTCTCCACTTATGTTAGTTGCTTTCTTCAGTTAGAACATTTTTTTAAACAAATATTTGATCTATTTTCAAGCACCTCTGTCTCTAGGCAGATGTATCTCTTAAATAACACCAAAATTGAAAGAGGCAAAAAAAGAAAAAAAAAAAAAGGTTTAAAAAAGTGCCATAACAAGTTCCTATATTAGATATATGCATAACTTAACTGCAAATACTAATAAAGACATATAGCTTTACTTGTTTGAAAATTATGTGTTTTTGAAGGATTCCAACATAAACCTTACTGAAAAATTTCTGGAAGCAAAATTTACTTTTGTAAAAAAAATAATAAACTCCAAAGTTTTCAATAAAATTCGATTGTTGCTTTTAAACAGATGGCTGGAGAGCCAGGGAAGAAAATGATGAAAGACAAATGTTACATCTTCCAAACACAATAGGACTGTTTTGTTTTGGAGAAAGCACAGCAGCTCATTTCTGACAACCTAAGTACATTTCTAATTGAAGTTTCAAAAACAGTGATGAGATCTAATCACATCATGCATAACCAAAGTATAATAAATATGAAAAATCTTGAATGTTACATTACAATGATAAGCTTAATCTGGAATTTTGCTGTCAATTTGAACATCATATTTCATGAAATAAAGAATTATTTCTGAAAACAACTGCAATGATCAGAATCTTCAAAGACAAGAATAACAAGTGTGAGTTGGCATTGTTTGGTACAGATGGAGCAGCTGTCATGAGATCTGACAGCTTTGGTTTCTTCAAGTACATAAAAGACTGCTAAAAAACAATCTGAAGTTCTTGTCATGTTCAGGGCAAGAAGTTTGGTTCATATTGTCACAAGGCAGATTTACACTAACCATCAGGAAAAAGTTTTTGATAGTAAATACAATCAATACAGTGAAGTACTAGGTAAAGAATGCTCAGAGAGACAGACATCTTGATACCGAACGTTTTCATGACAGACTAAGAAAAACCAAACCAAACCAAACCAAAAAAAAAAAAACCACATCCCAGAAAGTTGACACTGATCCTACCCAGAGGCAGGAGGATGGATATTTCTTTTGAGCCCTGTCTGTTCTACTCTCAAGGATTCTGTGTGTGTTTTTCAAGTTCAATTGCTAAATCAGTGGGACTGATTGTGGGTAAAAAAACCTCAAAAACCCCCCAAAAAAACAAACACAAAACCCAAAACATAGAAATAAAGACAAAGACTTAAGAAATGAGAAAATCCTCAAACCTTTTATTGCAAATTTTTCCCTTAGTCATTTTCATTGGGTTTTTTTCCTTTCCTTGTCCCTTCTTCTCTCCTGTCCTCTTCTGGTACAGACTTTCAATTAAAAACCAGAAAAACCAAAAAGAAAAGGTGCCAAATACATGCCTTTATACATGCTTTGCACTGAATCGAAAAAGGAAATGAAACAAGATAATTTTCGAAAATTTAATTGAAATTGGCCATAAATACACCTAAAAAAAATTCTGAACCACTTTTAAAGCCAGTGCAAGACAATTCAACAAAGGCAAAACAACAATAATTCTCCAATTATTTTCACTTTTTCCTCTCTCCCTCTGTGTTCCTTCACTCAGGTGTGTAAAAAAATTATGTCCAGCCGATACCCAACATAGCAACCAAGGCTATTGTGCAGAGTCTAGTTTATAGTTCACTACAATGCTTTTTTTTGTCTTAGTTACAGCTTCCCTTCCCTGGGGATCTCCTGAGTGTGCTCAGAGCACTAACGGGGGTGGGACAGGACAACAGTAGTGGAAGTTGGGTACCCACACAGTGGAGGTCCCCCTGGGAAGCTTGCTGGGATTGAAGGTGCTGACAAATAAAAACAAGGCTTGAAGATAAAGCACATGATTTAAATACACAATTAGCATGGAGAATGGAGTCCTCTTCTGTGTCCAGTGATAATTTCCATCTGACATTTAAAATATAATTTTCATTTTAATTAAAAAAAAGGCTTTTCTGAGCTTAAAAGTCTCTTGTTCTTGTCAAGATCCTCATGTGAAAAGGCCTAAGACAATCTGCCTTGAAGATCTGGCTGGCTCAGGAACTTGGCACAATAGGTAATAGTTATTCGAAGAATAGCCCTATCTTTTTACAACTTCATTGGTTGGTATTTCTCAGCCTTGCAGCTTTAAGGCTGGGAAGAGAAGATTAAAGTAGTGGCAATCTGCAGACCTATCATTATCTGTTATCAGGCAATCATTTATTGTGCATGAAAAGGTGGGAGGGTGAGGAAAATGTATTTCACAAGAAACTTTTCATTATCTTGTTTATTTATTCCATTGATTACATTAGGGGAGTGATTCTGAAGAGGTGAAGTGTTTTGACTATATTGTGGTTTATGGATACCCACCAGCCTGATGATAAAAACCGCACAAAACCCATCAGAGTGAAACAATATGTGACCACCTAAAGATGTCCATTTGACTGCATCAGAGGATGGTATTGTGCAATGTCTTGTTTGTTGGACACAGGTTTATAAATAGTCACCTTGACAACAAATAGGGAAGCTGTCAAGAAGCTACTCCCAAGAAAAGCAAGTCTTTTCTTCCTGTATGTGCCTGATACATCAAATTTGTCTATTGCAGGAATCATCATATGTTTCAGTCTTCTGGAATGAAAAAAAATGCTAGTCTAGTCCATGTAATCAGTCAATTTAACACTATGATGGGCATCAATCAAAAGAGAAACCTGTGATCTCTCATCAGTTACAGAAATACATAACTATGGAGACATCATTGATGTATGTATTGCTGTAGCAGCACAAACACACTGGCCTAACTTCTGCTGAATCTTACATGAATCTATGGTCAAGAAACTGCTGAAATCTCTACTTCTGCTTTTTTTTTTTTAATACTGAATGTAATAAAAATAATTAGAAAGCATTACAGCCTCCATGAACTTATTGAAAGTTACAAATGTCTTGCTTCATATATTTAGTGAAGTATACCCATTTCAGATGGAAGCCATTATACCCTTTTTGTCAAATTGCGAGTGGGAGGAAATGATAACCAGGCTGATAATATTAAATGAGTTCTTTAACTAAAGAAAAAATTCTGATATGTATTCTCCATTTCCATAGAAGGAACCTAAGGAAAAAATATATCAATTCTCCCTTGTTTTAGTTGTAAAATTCTTAACAAAGAGGTGCTTGGAAGAGTTGATTCAGCTACAAGAATAATTTTTTAACCCTAGGTCCTGCCATAAACCCGATAATTGGTATAATAAATACTTATTAATAAATACTTATTAATTAATAAATACTTATTAATACAATTTTATTAAATATTTGCTTTATAAATTTTGTTATATTTTTTTCCATTTTGTAAAATGTAATTGCCAATGTTTCTCTAATGAAGCTTTTCAAAAAGCTCTGAAATATAATGAAAACAACCATGAACCATTGAGCTAAACAATATATGAAGACATGCTATGAAAAGGAGGAAAATACAGAACCAAATATTTAATAGCTGCTTACTTGATGAACAGTGCTTGAATGCTTGCATTTGTGATATAAATAACAGCTTTAACTTTTCCTAATGTTCAGCAATGAGAAAGACAGAAAGACTAAGCAGGATATTGTTATTTTTCTACTCAGCCATTCATAAAATGCATATACTTAACTTAAAATCTGTGATTGTTTTCACCACCTGTAGCCATTTTTAACCCTTGACCTTTCAGCTGCTGCTACATATTTCTGATTAAAAGCTGAATAAATTAAGTTTCCAAGTACTTAGAATAAATTTGTTTCTTATAAAAAAGTTCTGGTTTACAACTTCTATGCAGCTTAAGTGGAATTAACACTGATATATCAAACTGATACAAATATTGCAACTACTGATGCAACCTTTAAAAATCGTGGTTTTCTGATAGTGCAGTCTTTCAGGGATTGTGGAAGTAAACATATTTTTCTTTTTAATAAGCATTTGTGATGAATAAACACTGTCAAATACCGGGAGGTAACAGAGCATTAAATGTTCATATATAACTGGGTCAGGTAGCTGACTGATCGGACCAAATCAACAAATGAAAAAATATTGAAAAAAATTGCTTACCCTGTCTCTCCAGCACTGCAGCATTTGCATTTAAAATGTTGACACTAAAGTTCCTTTAAAAAATATATTTTTAATTGAAAAAAATGATGTATGTTCTGTATTAAAAAACTGACTAAAAGAAATAATCATGTATATTTACCTTTAATTTTAAACCTGTATTAATTAGATATAAACAAGTGGTGTGGAGAATAAAATTAATTTAAACAGGAATTTGGCATGGGAACAAGTACTTCTGTATATATTGTCACTGAAGTAATGGAAGCAGGATTGCTGCAAGAAAACAAAATTAATTATTAAAATTGAGTTTTGGTGTTTTTTTTTGTCTTTCTAAGTTTCACAGAACATGCAAATACATTCATCTATGTAATTGTGGTAATTGTGAAATTGAAGAGGTCACAGTCTGATTCCCACCCATTCCATATGAAAAATTGGCATGAAGTGAAGGGCAAAATGTGAATCTATAGCAGAAGAAATTCTTTAGTCCTTCAAAAGTAGTGATAGAAACAGGAATCACCCACTGTGTTTTCATCTTATTAGAGATACTGCAGTTATTTTTCTGTGCACTTCAGGTGGCTAAATATGGTCTAACTTCGAAGTGTGTAAAAGAAAAAGGAACAATTAACTCTTCACCCTCCCGGAGTTTAAAATTAGTGTATGCGTCTAAAAAACTGTGAGCATGTCTGTGTTTATCTATATATAACATTGTTTTGTCTTTGGGATAAAGAAAGGATTTATGTTGATCCCTTTGATGAAGATAAAAGAGAACAGTAAAATGTTATAATGATGACGCTAGGATTATTTTTAATAATTTCCACTTCCATAGGTACCATTCAGTGAAATATATCAAAGTATTTTACATTAAATGAGCAGTACCTATTGTGAGGCAGGCAATTTCATAAAATCTGTTCTCCTGGGGAGAAAACAGCAGCAAAGTTGCTGAAACAGTGATTTAAGGTCACAGGGTGAGTCAAAGACAACAGTTAGATTCAGAACTGAATAGCCACTGTACAGGGACAAATTTAGGAAAATAGCAAGGTTTATCTACTTGTAGAGGTCAAGACAGAAAAGACAGCACTCATCAACAGTAAAAAGAAACATTTGAAAAAGAAAACAAACAAAAACAAAAAGCCCCACTTATTTTTTCAAAATAAGATCCCTTATTTTGAATATTAACAAAATCTCAAGTTCTATCTTAAAACCTGTCTCCAAACAATTAAGATGGCCAGGGTTAACATTTGACTCCAAATTAAGTCATAGGATAATTAGTAAAAAAATCAGTTTTATTTTATAAGCGCTTCTTATTCTATAGGTGCTTCTCCAAAGTACAGAGTAAGCCTATCTTAAAAAAAAATCAGGAAAGAATTGAATCAGTCAGCATTGAAAACCCAAGTTCCTCACAAAAAAAAAATTAATTTTTTTTTCATAAATTTAATAGAAAGCTACCATCAATAGATTCAGATTTTTATCTGATTTAATAAATGCAAAAGCTTTGACTACCTTTGCTGTTAAACTAACAATAGCTTAACTATTCTCTTATGCACCTCCTGCTGGGCTTCTTGTTCATTAGTATTTGCATTATGAATTTAAAAAAAAATCCCTTCTAAATAACTCCTGCACTGTTTAATATCCCCATATTAATATCACTTCATCAGATCACCTTGCAGATTCAGCTATTAAATTAAACATGATTTTGATGAAGCAACCTGTTCGTCTTCAGGGCTTTATGCTTGGTTTGGGCCCTGTGCTTTGATTTTTCTAGGCACTACTTCCCTTTCATAGAGTTTTCGTCTGAAGCCCCAGGCAGCCTTATCCTGGCTCTCCTCTAAGCCACAGTCGTCATAGTCATGTTTAGTCAGATGGGTACCATCAGCTTGTGGCTTATGCAGAACCTGAAGTTCATCTCAGGCCCTCTCCAAAGGGAGCTACACTTACACTTACAACAGTTTCTGTTGTGCCATGAAAGTTGTTAAGTTTTGCTAACTCTTCCAGCCACCACCTTGTCTTTGTCCTTGTTACAGTTATGACCTTCCAAAGACGGCATTTTGAAACAATATTTAAAGCAACCATACAAGTAATGCAAATGTCAATAAATACGAAGTCAGTGACAAATAAGAAAAAGAAAAAAAAAAATCCCTAAGGACTTCTTTCCTAACTACTGATTTCCATCATGCTCTTCTTGAAACCATAGCTTCATTTAGGAAGCTACATTATTGAAAATCAAAATTGAGGTTTGGTGCTTATTAAATTCTGTCCTGATTATGAAATTCTTTTCTGAGTATACCTACCTTTGTGAATCTGCTGCCCAGATCTTACCAAGAGTTGAGCATAAGCCTATGTATCTTGGAACAGGAATGGGACAAGAGAATTTTATTCAGGCTGATGAAGGCATGGCAGGGATAACTCTACAGTGTACTTTTAGATAAACTTTCAAGGCATTTAAAGTGTCACCAATTAACATTTTGAAATGAATATTGAGGAATGAACAAATTTCTTCTTGTGAGATGTGTGTACATTATTCACAAAATACTTAGTTTACCAGTTTTTAAAGAAGGATCTTAGGAAAAATATGTAATTTTAAAGTGAAACTTTGTGATAGTTGTCATTGTGAATCAATAACTCAAGATGATAATCTTTTAGGTTTGAAATGCATTCATTTGAAAGTAAATATGTTTCAGATATAGCAAATAACTTAAAATATTTTGAATATTTCTGGAAACTACATATAGTTGAGCAGCTTAGGAAAAATCCACCTTCTAGAATCTGCTTCCTTTGAGTCAGCAGGACTATGATCTGGCTTTGTTTATTTATTGCTGCAAACCTGGAAGTTTGTTTATATATTTAAGGGCAAAAAAGATGCTGGTCATATTGGCTTACATTTCAACATCTTACTATTCCATTATGCTGTATGAATTTCTGAAAAATCATGCAGTCTTGTTCTGTAGACATTTTTCTACATATATATACACATACTTATACATAAAATTACAATTAGAGGCGGCAAAATACTCCTGTTATTGATGTGTTCTTCAGATCACTGTGAATGACCCATCCCTAGAAACAGTATAGCATTATGTATATTCAGTCAATGCAGTACTTGTCCAAAGTAAGGGCAATGGGAAACCAGACAAATCCAAGGACATCAGATTCATAAAACAGAACACAAACCTGCACATGGGTCTATTCTATTCTAGATGTTGGGGTTAGGTGGCAGGGAGAGTGAAATAATAAAAAATTACAGTGGTCATACTGAGTACTCTCTCAAACCAGCATCTCCTATTGCCTCTGAGATAAAGCACTTGGCTAGAAAAGCCATTGGTCTCCCTGTTAGAGTATTTCTTATAAGCTTATTAGTGTACAGATGAGCTCAGATCCATTAGTTCTGCAGAGGGTAAGGGATAATTCTTATCCACATGACAAATTCATGTTGCTTCCATCGCTAGAGCTTGTATTCCTGCCTATCTCTGTGCACATTATTTTGGAAATACGATGCATTTTGAGTGTCTCTAAAACAACAAGAGATACCACACATACAGACAGATTTTACTCAGGAGCTTCTGGTGAGAGAAATGCTAGAAAAAAGACATCCTTTTTTATTGTGAAACCTTTAAAATAATGATGAATTTAACACCTGTTCTAGGGATTGGTTAAAGGGACTGGTTGATGTTATGGTGTGATAATTTCTGACCTGTGGACAAAATGGATGACTACAGTAACTTTCTGTAAATCTAAATCTCATATTATGGAACAGACAAATGACAGTGTATGGCAAATCATAAAAACATAAATAATGAAAAAAAAATTTTTGTCTTTTTCATCAGGCTGAAAAATTTTAACCCAGCTGTGGATTTGGAGAGTAGAGAGAGACAAAACTCTATGTGCACTGAAATCCAGTTCTTTGTGCAGAAGTAAGAATGCAACCTCTTTTGCAGATTTAACTACAACTTAGCATACAAGGCACAGGAGATATAAAAGGTATGCAGGAAAAAGGAGGCACCTGAGAATACAGAACTGGTATCTAGGACTAAGATATAAAGGGCAGGGAATATGTGGAATTTCCCCATATTGTCTTTGTATCATCAGAACCAAAAGACTGCTAAGAATTCTGCTGAACACTTTCTGAATGGAAACCAGATTTACCCTTACCTACTCAGTGAAAATCAGCACCTGCAGCTAATGTCAGCAGTGTTTTTCACAGTATCATTCTCTAGAGAATTTCTAACAATAGACAGCTCAACAGAAGAACCAGATGCTGGAAAACGGAAGATAAGAAAAGTAAATGTCATTTGCCTTGTTTAATATACAGTCATTTAGGTTACTATCACACACAGAGTTTGGCTGTTTAATTAAGAAGTTTGTGCTGATGTCACAAAATCAAGTCAAGTACATACATTACCATTTAGCACATAAAACTTTTGATTAAACATATATAAATGAAAAGTCAAGCAACACATATACTGCTACTTCAATTTACACTGAAGAACTACTGCAGCTATTAAGACAACTTTAGAGTTTTTAATTAGTTAAAATGTTAATGAAGGAGAATATTGCCTGAGCTGCTCTTGATGCTGTATCGTAGCTGCTGTAGATCTCACAAAAGTCTGAAATCACGGGGTGGGGGCACTGGTTAATATTTTGCCTGTCACTAGCACTCAGTGTGAGATTTTAGGTTTGCCTGGGAAGCTACAAGCTCTTATTTCAAGTACACCACTTTAATTTTTTTTATAAGAATGGATTTATTTTTTTTTAGGTAATATTCATTCTCTTTCACAAATACTGTCTCTTTCCCACCTCCGTATTCATAACCTTCTTTACTTGGAGTAACTTAGAGTGAGGTTTACAGTTAAGTTTCCTGGGGTCAAATCAATTTGGCTTTAATACATATTGGGATGGCTTGTAAAATTCAATTTCTTTCTGTTCCCCAGCTTCAGAATAAATAGCATAGTATAATCACCATATATGAATAGAAATTTGATGTAAATAGACACATGGCTTTGTATAAGAAACATATACATGTTTTCCAGTATGTTTCTTAGCATGTTTCTTCCCTCAGGCCAGGAGCTTCAACTAAAAACTGTGATTAAAAGATCTTTGAGGAATTCTAAAAATATAGAAATTTTCATTATTTTCCTCTAGTTTTAGAAAGGGTCACTTTCAACACTCCTGAATAGTTTATGCTTCCATGTTCCTTCTGATTGCTTACAATTTATGCTTATTGATTTCACATTTGAAAAGATATAAGCATATTTGAAAGAATCGTACTAAATCTGACAGTTAATTACACTTTACCAGGTTGAGAGTTCATGCCATGTGCAGTCTATTATTGTTTCACTATATATTTTCCAGAATCTGTAGGTCTGGATATATTTAAGCCAAAACTTAACATTTTATGGCTCTCAAGTTAGTAATATAATGTTTCATTATATTAATTTTATGAAAAATTACTTTCAATTTAAAATTATATATGGCTTAAGTCCTTTGCCTTAAGCTATAAAGAAAACAATGTTATGAAAAGTAAAGTCAAGGAAAAGACTTTGCAGCCAAGGTGAAGTTATGACTGAAAAGTGTCCCTGCCCATGGCAGGTGGGATGAACCTGGATGATCTTTAACATCCCTTCCAACCCAGACCATTCTATGATTCCATGTGAAAGCACCTTAGCTGTACCAGGAACTACAAGACTAAATATAAAGTGATTTTGTGGGGAAGGAGAAATATTTTCCATCTGCAGCCTAAATTGCACATTAAATAAAAAAAGAACAGAGATGTGTTTGAACAGCTGCATCATAGCTTATGAAAACTTGAAACAGAAATACATTTGGTATAAGGCAATACCAATGTAATTCTGATCAGTTTTCATTTTCACGGGGAGGAAAAATTTTTGTCTTTTATAGCTTCCAGTTTTCTCCTACTGACTTGTGATAATCTCAAGCCAAAATAACTAGCACCATTTACACTTCACATTTTATTGTTATGCCTCCAGCAATGGGAAGAATAAAACACCAGCAAGTAAACCCTACTATATGCTCCTTTAAGAAAGGCCTTTGATTTATACATACTGAAGCATCCTATTTCGGCAAAAATTAATGAACAGCAGACAATAGGCTACTGCTCCAAACATCTGAAATCCACGTACAGGTATTAACAAACTCACCATTAACATTTTCAGTATTTTGTGCAAATACAAATACAATCTAACTTTAGCGGTAGAAATGGAAAAAAATAACAGAAAAGACTCCTGTGGAGCAGATTCCTTAGAAATTGTCACATGTGTCACACATGCAATACAAAAGAGGAAATAAGCTTTTTAGGTTATCATAAAAATACTACAGAAATTATGAAAATGCATTCACAATTCTAACAGGATGGAGTTAACAAATACTCTGAGGACATAATCTAATGCAACTTTTAGCACTTTTTTCAAAGAACTTTTTATTTCTACTTATACACAATACTAAGTAACAAGTAAGGATGAACACCCAACCACAGTATTGCACAGGAAGAAAGATAACACACCATAGCTGTGTCTAACCTGTGGTACCCAAAACTGCTTCCTGATGCCAAGAAAAGACTCAGTTTTGCATCTTCCTCCCATTTCTCCCTGCCATGGTCAGAGAACAGCAAATAAAAATAGCTGAGTCAGATAGGAACCTCCATTTAGTCTCCTGTGTGACCAGTATATTAAAGTGTTTGGAGTTTCAGGTGCTTGGGCTTGGGACTGGGCATACTCATGAATTCACTTGTCCTCCGTATCATATTTCAGTCACCTGCCTACCTATCTGGTAAATTTCTGATGCATCTGAAAAAATCCCATACAAAATATTTCTGACTTTAGAGTTCTTTATTTGCAACATTAGGCCCTCCAATGTTCATGATCTTCAACTCCCACTAAAATATGCAGATACACCGATCTAGTGCCACCGAAAAGAGTTCATTTGATACAACATTCCCGCTCCCCCCCCCAGCCCCCAACATATTTTCTTCACTTTAAAAGTAAGGAAAGGAAATTGTTTACATTTACTAGAAGGTTTGTGCAGGAAAACAGACCATGAGATATCAGGTTTACTCTGCTGGAGATAGCTGTGTGGGTGGAGGCAGTGAAGGCAAGAGATCTTTAGTAATAGACCTTTTTCTGTACCAGCACACTGTAAACCACCTAACTTGAAAGCATTAGTAGGGTGCCACAACATAAACATGGGTGTACCCTCTCCTGATGTATTTATGTCTTTACTTCCCCTGACCCTTCTCTTCAAGAGAAATTATACCTCTTTTCTGAATTTAGGCAACCAAATAAATGTTTTAATTTTATTTATTCATAACAATCTCGGTAGTGATAAGCAGTTCTTCTTGCTCTTTTGTGGCCTTTTCTTCTGCAACAATAGTTGTATAAAAATAAACTGAAAATAAAATGAAAACTAAGTGCTGTCTGCCAATTTCTTGCTTTTTAATGTGGTAAATATGTTCATATCACTATATAATTTGGTAACTGTGTCCATTGATTCTTCCCTCTTCCATTGATTATATGTCTGCCTAACTTGAAAAGAGTTACTATTTATTAGAAAGAGCCGAGAAAGATCAGCTGCACAGTTTACAGGAAAATTAGTAAATTAAAATTGAATTAATAAGAAACAGTCAAATACTCTTAAACTTCAAGAAACTCTTTTGTAAAGCAACATTTTTTTTCCTATATATATATATTTTGTCATTCCATACCAATTCCTGAACCTGATAATTTGTGAACTATGCATTTTTGCTCCAAAGAATGATGATATCTTCTCTATTGTGTATAATAATAACAGTTTTGAGACGAGTAATGAATTAGGCTAAGGCATACTAAGAATACACAGTCAAATAAAATGCTTCCTGAAAACTAAAGTAAGATTGAGGCACGCAAATTTATGTTAAGGTTTTTGAGAATATCAAGATTTCAACTATCACATGACATAAAAATTCAGTTTCACAAAACTGGATAGACAGGCTAATTTGAGTGGAACATTTTTCCTATGTAAATAAAGAAAAAAAGATTGAGAGAGCATTTATAAGTATGTCCTATTTATCAGACATACATTGTTACAGGAATAGTTAACTATTGCTCCCATTACCAATGTATTCATCTCTCATGATCCACAAGAAAAGTTACGTTGAGAATTGTTCAGCCAGCCACACAGCAGACTACAGTAAAAGAATATTATGAAACCAAGACATTCAGCAGTGCATCTGGGTTATGTCTGCATTACAACATGTTTCAGATTAATTCATGGGGATGGCATTTGTTATCAGAGAGGTCACTATGCACTCAGTGTATTTATACTGAATAATCTAATATATTATTCAGTTTTGTTTGTGACTTGTTTGTTTCTTTAATCTGTCATTTTGATTCGGGGGTGGGGGTTATGGGTTTGTTTTTTTTTTCCTTTATCATTTATTGAATTATTTCCTGGTTCTCTGACCTGCAGAATGAACAATTTATGATATGATAAAGGAAACATTTGACAAGGTTTTACCTACTAACCTACCCCATTCCAAAGAGAGGAAAAAAGATCATGTGGAGTAAAAAAACCCAAAATATTTCAACAGGAATGACTTTCTGTGGATGGTAATGGTCCCATTGAGTCTGTAAAATGTGGAGGTAAACCCCAGCAGTCAAAGATTACTTTCAATCACATGTATTAATACTGTTTTTCCAGTTTGAACATGTGAACCTCATTCACACACTTAAACTTCTAACTAATTAAAAAAAAAACACCAAAACCCCAGAATATTTTGTATGTAAAACTATTTATTGTAACTGAAAATACAATTTAGAATTTTTTTCTGTTCTTGTTCCTTGGTTTTATTCAATAAAGGGGATTATATTTTGTAAAGTTATTATAATAACACCTCACATTTTTGCATGTGGTCTTCTACAGGAAATTTTCTGTAGACTTTATGTAGAATAATTAAAATTTGAAAAGCTGGAACAATATTTTATATTAGAAATTCAAAATATTTAAGCAGTTTATAGAAGATGACCAGTCATAAAGAAAAACAATTTAATTGGTCAAAATTGCATTGTAGTATCTCTTTACAAATGTATGTCTTTATACTTATTTTGCATAAAGCTTCACAATTATACTTGAATTTACTCTGTTTCATAAGTTAAAAGCATATTTTGAAATCATACAACTATAATATAGTGAAATTATGGCTTGATTTTACACAGCTAGTATTTTATAAGATGATGAATAATATTTTGCTTTATTTATTCCTAAATAAGAAAATGGTTCCTTTTTTTCCCCCATGAGCTATGATGTTGAAAAATTGCTACACGGATTAAAGGAGATTCCTAAAATGTGAAGTGCAAAACAAAACATACATATGAATTAGAAATTGTCACATGTAGAATATGTGATAACTTGCAAATGTGCATTCTGTGATCTTTCTAATAGTAAATTGGCAATAGGAGGTGGAACTCTTCACTCTTAGGAAGTCACTGCCTATTCACAATTTTATCATGCTTGAAAATTCTGTTTGTCACTTTGTAGAAACATGAGGTAAATAGGAAGCTTAAAATACACATCACATTTTGAGCCACTTGACATCTTATATATAGTTTGAAAAAACAGATAAAATAAATTAACCTAATCTCTGGGGGTCTGTGTATAGTTGAGAAGCAGGGTGAAGGAACAGGATTGTGGAGTTGTGATGTTTTTATCAGAACCATTTGTTAGCATAGAAGAGGTCACTGCTCCCAATACTTCCTTATTTTTGTCCCTTTCACGTTGTGATTGACCCTGGATTTCCAGCAGCATTGTTCATATGAGCTGTCAAAATGATACTGACACGTGAACACTACTTACATTCACAGTCTGATACTCATTTGCATCTGTCTTCTTTTTGTATATAGGACCTCTTCTTAGAAGATGACCAACTCTCTAATACTAGAAAGAGTTTGTAGGAATAAAAAAAATTCTAATAAAAATTTCAAATAAAAAATTTTGCAATCTTAGTAAGCAAGCTGCTAACTTTAAGTCAATTTTTGTTCTCTGAAAGATTCCTTAGGCAGCAGAACTGCCTGGAAAAACATTTAGCAAGTTTTCAAAAATGTGCATTATTACCACACTTTATCACATTAAAATATCATTCCAGATATAATTTCCAATAAAATGCATATTATGTAATTAGTATTTCTGTTAAAAATCCATGTATACTGTATATGCCCATTTAAATGAAGAATTTTGCTTTCTGTTCTAAATCAAGATAAAAGTAAAAATGTCATTCCACCTCTTACTCCCTTCTCTCTTTTATTTTTCAATTCAGAAGTGTGATGTTTTCCTTCAGTAATGAATGCACAGCTACTGAACCTTTGAGAACTTATATGTCTAATGCAAGCATGTACATGACTACCTTTAGTACTCTAAACAGTTTAATAAATTACCGATTAGTCAGTGATGATTTAAAGTGTGAAAATTGAGAAATACTTCCTTATATTAAGTGTTGAGAAAGGATGTTATTTTCTCAGAGGCTCCAACTTCTCTGAATCTTATGCTAAATTATTTCCCTTCTACTTATCCATGGGACTGATCCCTGATGGTGTTCCCAGGCATGGTTCTTGCTTTGGCTGAACCCCTGGCTGGCTGGATGAGCGTGATAAGGAAGCACATAACAACAAATACATTGTAACAAATAGCTGGACATTTTAAAGACTTAAAAGAAAGCTGACTTGTCTTCATGAGAAAGTTGAGTTCAGGTGTTAGTCATCAGTTCTGAGATCTAATTCTTATTTAACATATTTTAAAAATCTTCTAACTCAAGATAAAAAGATAAATCCATATTTAGGTAACAAGGTGAGGAATATCTCAACAAGAAGGAATGTGCATTGTTTCTTAGGAATAGGAAATTGTCCTGCGTGACAAAAGACGGAATCATCTGACTTAAAGATATATGCTATATTTTGTATTTTACATCTACCCTTTTTTGCTGAACCAAATATGAATATAAGAATCAAATATTTTTCTTGAACTTTACAATTGATTACTTAATGCTCTACATTCTGTATCAAGATTCACATATAGTGTCGGAGTTCATTTTCTCTGCATTATCTGTAGAACGACAAGTTGTCAGGAACTTTTTTTCTTTTTTGAGTACTAATGTCATGCTGTATATAACTGTTTCAACCCACTGTGTGTAATTCCTAATAAATTTCACAGCTATTACAGATATGCAATGAATACATTAAGTGCTAAAACTGTTTGGATAGTCAGTCTTATCTCTGAAAGACCAAAACAATAATCAGATACTATTTGATGACTAGTGTTATGCTATATTGTTAAAATAAAGGAAAAAATTAAAGTGAAGAATTTGAACAAAATCCATTGCAATTATTCTTCATCCAGGTGGAGTAATAAAACTTTGCAATGGATCAGGAGGCAAACACTGACAGGAATACAGAAACAAGACAAGATGTGGCAAAAAATAACTTACTGCTCTAGTGACTCTCTAGAGTAACACCTTGACTCATACTGCACAATATTTTCGCAGGTTGATGATATACTACATTTTTCTAGTCATAGAAGTAAAAAAAAAATAAAAAAAATGCTGGGATAAGATTCTGTCCATATTTGATAAACACATTAAGGTCACCGATCTGTGTCCAGATGTGACTATAAACATCAGGAAAATATACTACAGAAACTCATAAAAAGGGACTATGTGTCCCTGCAAATGAAATTAGAGGAATAAATTTCTGAAGAAGAGCATTATGTGAGAATTTCTAGTGCCTGGGTCAGCTTGTTTTGTCTTTGGGTTTAGGCACTTTTTCATAATGATGCTATATGACAAACTAACCAGTGCCTGTAAGTTCACAGGGATGGAGTTTTGAGCTCTTATGAAGAGGTGGAGCAGGAAAAGGACTGTTAAACACCTCTCTATGCTTTGAAAATTTACCTCCTAGTGTTCTTGAAAATTATTTCTCCTGTGTGGAGAAGACTAGAAGAAAGGAAGCAATTAAGTGAGGTAAGATGTTCCTGAAAGAAAAAAAAAAATAGCAAAAAAGGAATACAACAAGAAACATAAATTACTTAAATCAGAACATTTTTAGGTCATCTGTGGAAGTTCAGAAGCTCTAATCTTTAAAAATCCATTTCTTCTATGTTGTTTCAAGTGAGCTGGTTGCCTTATCAGCAACCACTAAATGGCAAAGAAAGTAGTATTTCACAAACAGAAACCTGGGAGTTTTACACACCCTGCCATCTTTTAAAAGGTGAGTTCTGGTCATTTCTGGACAGGCTGTTCAAAGAAATATAATGTTTTGTTTTAAGCTGATAATTCTAAGTACTATTCCAACATATTCTACACCCTCCTGTGTCCATATGAGATTGTTTAGAGCTATTTTTTGTGTAGGACTGAGTCTAAAATTTTCAATTTTTCCAACAGTGAAACAGAAGATAACCGCTACTGACCCCAATTATAGTCAAGATTGTACAGACTTATTCATATATGCTGAATTATGTGGTCTGTAATAACAATACATATATTTATAGAATTCTTCTTTTCTACCTCTTTGAAGCTACACACTGACCAAGATAAAGGAGATGGAAATTTAAAATACATATTGACAGGAGATGGGGCTGGCAGTCTGTTCATTATAGATGAAAATACAGGAGATATTCATGCTGCAAAGAAATTGGACAGAGAAGAGAAGTCCCTGTATGTGCTACGTGCCAAGGCTATAGACAGAAAGACTGGAAGGCAAGTGGAGCCAGAGTCTGAATTTATTATTAAAATCCATGATATCAATGACAATGAACCAAAATTCACCAAGGACATGTACACCGCCAGTATTCCGGAGATGTCTGGAGTTGGTAGGTAAAAACTTATCCTTATGTAAAATACAAACGGGTTTAGGCTGATCTGGAACTTATAAGTAATTTATTATTTCAGGCACTTCCCCCTAGCTTCTCTGAATACCCATGGAAAAACTGCTGTTGTCAGTAATGTAACATAAATGATTGCTTTCTGCTGTTGTTAATTTGTTTCATCTTCACCCACTTTTTAATCCTTTTTCCACATTATAAGCTACTCCTTGCTGTTTAAAGCCCACTGGAACTATCAAGGAAAGTAACACATCAGGAACCACAGTTTTGTTGCAGCTGAGAATATAACTTCCATAAAACACATCATCTTTGTATTTTAAAGTCTAATTTATGAAAAGTTGATGTACCTTTAGGCACAAACAACTTTAAGCATGTAAGTATGTAAATCAGTTAATATATTGAAATGCTATAAAATGTATTTCCTACAAATGTAATTTTTTAATTACTTTTTCTCTTTAGTATCAATATTGGTTGTTATTGATGGTGGCTTTTTTTTTTAATATGAACTTGTCTCTTTGATTGTGATTTTTTTTGAAACCAAACATATAAACCTTGTTCCCAAAGAGTGAATTGGTTTTGTTTCAAACCTATCTGTCTTCATGGGGAAAAACTTACAGCTATTTATAACTGCTGCACTGAAAAGTAAAAATATGGAGTTGCATTAGAAGTTATGTGAGAAATAGAGCATGAAAGGAAAATAATTCTCTTAATTTTGTTTAAATATATAAAGTGATAGATAATATTCACCAACACACATACATCAGAAGTTGTCATGATAGCTCAAGTGCTCCACTCTCTTATAGGAGAGACAGTCTCTTTGAAAAGATGAGTAAGCATAAAATGCATAGACTATGGGAAAGAATTAACAGATATGTTCTCAAGACTTATTTAATTGTCATGAATTACTGCAATGATTTGCAAAATCAGCCTGGGATAACGGCATTGTTAAGAGAGACAATAAAATACCCATTGACTTTTGTGATTAATATGTATCTTCACAAAATAATTTCCAGAGGATAATAATTATCTCTGAGAGCAGTAGAAGTGTAACAGAAATTTATTTTATAATAATGAGTTATAAATTATTTTATATATATTTTTAAAATAAAATATTGTATATTCATAAAATATTTTAGTATAATAAAATATTATATTATAATAATGAGAAGGGAACACTTACACTACTATTTGTAATGTGAAGGGTCCAAGTATGTTTCTTTTAAAGATATATGGAAAATAGAGAAATCCTTTCCATTCAGTTTTCTTTGCTGATAATGACCAAAAGAAAAATGTTGTCAGTGCACTTGTCATATTGAATTTGAAATATATCTGCAAGAAAGGAACTTTCTGGGAATACACAGGACAAAAAACATGTCCATGTTTAACCTTATCACTTAGTCCAACTTATTAGAGTCAATGGAGTCAAAAGAGAACCAAAAAGATCCAGTGCTTTGGCATTGCCTGAGAAATATTAAGTCTATGAAATGTCTGTGTTTGATGAGAAGGATGATAGTACTTTAAGTTGAAAAACTGTTCACAAAGGACCCAAGTAACGGTGAGTTTTTGCTGTGAAGATCAGTTTATATGCTTTTCCTTGGAAAAAGGTTATAAACAGTAAAAAATGCCTTTTGGCATATGAAGGCAAAAAAAAAAGAAAAGAGATCTGAGTTACTCTTTCCTCTGTTTAGTTGACATTTCCATTTCGGGATATAAAAACTACATTGAAATACATTACCATGTGAATTTGAATGAGTAATAGCAATTTTGAAATACGTTTAAGTGGAAGAGAATAAGAACCCAAATCCAGATTAGTTCACTCTAGAAACAGATATACTCTACTGCTGAAGTCAGTCATAAGAATAGTAATTCAAAAGTCAGGATGTACATATGTATAAGAAAGGATTATGCACATATATATATATTTCTTCTTGGACTCCATTTGTTCTATTCCTACAGATAAGGAAGTTGATGCCATAATTGGAGGAAATAACTTAAAAGGAAGCTCAAAATCTAAATTTGTTAAGGCAGAAGGGCCAAATCTCTTTGTTCTGTACTTAATGAAGGTTCTCGGGCCCGGAAGTAAGCAGACGTATCCAATATGGATTAAAGCAATACTCCAACTTTATTAAAGAACCTTCTACATTTATACTATTTTTAACAGTACGTGCATAAGAGTCATTGGTGCAAATAGATATAAGCAAATGCTAATTGGTCATTAACAGAAAATGCTAAGTCCATGATCTCATCTAGTCTGACTCCAGGTTTCCCACAGCTTCTGCAGGTGTTTACTTTAATGAGCACACAGGGAGTCAGTGAAGGCTAACTCCCTTCTTGCTCTCTCATGAGAAACTTACCAGGCCTCACAAGGCCTAAACTCCCTTTCTTTCTCTCACGGGAAGCTTACAGGGCCAGCTGGTTCCCAACATGTACTGTTGAATTTAAAATGGAATTTGAAGTTGGAGAGTTGCCTTAATTAAGTCAGAGACTGATAAAATCATAGAATATCCAGAGTTGGAAGGGAATCTCAAGGATCATTAAAGGGCTCCTGGCCCTGCATGGAACAGCCCCAAGAATCACAACATGTACCTGAGAGCATTGTCCAAACTCTTTTTGAACTTGGTCAGGCTTGGTGGTGCAACCACTGCCCTGGAGAGCCTGTTCCAGTGCCCAACCACCCTCTGGATGAAGAACCTTTTTCTAATATCCAACTTAAACATCACCTAGGACAACTTCAAGCCATTCCCTCAGGTTTTGTTGTCGACGGTCAATAACTAAACGTTCTCAGTTTGGGGGTAGAAACTGAGACATTTTATTGAAACTCGCACTACAATATATAGAACCGAGATACAGGGTATGTTAATGAGGACGTAAGACATGTTAATGAGGGGGATTAACTATGCTAAGTAGGGATTAGGCAATCCAGTTCTGGTTTTCATCATAAGGTAACTTTTGCCTACAATGGACTAATTAGGGAAAACAAACGTTATCTGCAGGCCTTGAAACATCTCCTTAGAGTTTTTCCAGATCTTGTAAAAGGGAGAAAAGGATTATAGATAGCTGTAATTTATATGGCAGGCTCCTCTCTTATCGAAGGGAGGAAATTCTTTCAGTATCTGCTGCCCAGGGCTTGCTGGATAATCCTTCCAGATCTCCATCTGGTAACAACTGTTTATCTTCCCCAACATTTTGTCACTGGTCACCACAGAGAAGAGATCAGTGTCTGTCCCTCTTGTTCCCCTCACAGGGAAGTTGTAACTGCAGTGAGGTCTCCCCTCAGTCTCCTCTTCTCCAGGCTGAACAGACCAAGTGCCCTCAGCCACTCGTCATATGGCTTCCCCTCAAGGCCTTTCACCATCTTCATTGCCCTTCTTTGTATGCTCTCTAATAATGTCCAAAGATGGTAATTTTTGTCTTTCTGATTTCTTTCTTATATTGTAACACACAAAACTACTCGAGGTGAGTCTGCAGAGTACAGCAGGACTAACACCTCACTTGACTGGCTTGCAATGCCATGGTTGGCCCTTCTGGCTGCCAAGTCATGGAATAAAAATAGAGTGAAAAATTATTGATTGAGCAATGCATATTAGGGCTTTTGCTGCCATGAGAGTAAGTGCAACTGAAAGAAAAGGACAGCAAAAGGATTATGAGGGTTCTGTATTCCTGCATAACTAATCAAGCAAATTTTCTGACTGGAAATGAATATATGGTTACATTATACACACTTTAGGAAATAGATAAACTTGTGATAAACAAGTCAAAAATCTGTGGGAAAACCACAGTTTCTTCCAGTTCTTTACCTCTTCCCAATTTCCTGTCTCAAAATACATCTTTTTTTTCCCTGAGCTGTTATATTTATTATGTTTGCCAAGTCCAACAAATATGACAGCAGATATTTAAGAAAGCTCAGGAAAATGTCACTAAGTTTGAGAAACTGAAGAGGAATCATCACTGTCAAGGTCTCCAGCTGTGTGTATGTCTGTTATTCAAATTTGTATCATGCTATGCATTTCTCAGTATGTTACTGACTGTTTCTTGGAATAACTATGTCTAGAGCACACAAGGGAAAATGGTAAGTCAGCACCTCTGACAGAATGTGTGATTTTCAGTACCAGTGAGCAAATCTCAATCATGTTTAACTAGTTTGATAGTAAGAAGAGTGAAAGTATAGCATCGATTTTCAGCACAACCTATTCAAGCCTGGGGGAAATATGAATGCTTATTTGTGCACTAGTTTGTGCAGCCATCAAACTACACATAATTTAGCCTTGCTATGCCTAAATGGGATCCAGTCTAACAGTATTATGGGCATACCTAAAATGCTGTGTAGCAAAGTTAGTACTAGAAACAATCAAGCCACTGAAGTGAGTTGACTGCAGTGTCATTTCAGATAAATTTTATGGAAATGATCATACTAAATGTTCACAGTGATATTAGCTTAGAAAGTTAAATGAGAAAGTTAGTTTAAAAGATTCTAAAACTCAATAACATGGAATTTCTCATTAAAATCATCTACTGTACTGAAGAACTGGAGGGTAATAACTGCTTTAACTATATTTTTTAAGGATAGTAGAGTTGACAGGTAGAGTACTGAGATTTATGCCAGACTTGGAAAATTGATTCAATAAAAAATAATTCCAAAACTGAGAAAAAGAGGCTAGAAAACACATAAAAGTTAATCAAAACATAATATAGAAAGTAAATTTACAAAAGATATTTAACATTTTAAGTAGATAGAATACCAAAGATCTAAGGTACAATCCTGGTTGCAATGAAGAACAGGTGGTTTTGAAACATGATCTATTCTGATTTGCCTATCAAAAAATCTGAACACTTCAGAGAACCTAAATAAATATTATACATCATGAGAATTATCTTTTCACTTCCTCTTCATGTAGAAGGAAAAGTATAGCCCTACTTATGCTTAAAATCTACTAATTTCATCTTCAAGGCTCACATGAATATAAGCTATGGTCCGAGTATTTTTCCAAGTGAAACATGGTTGCTAAAAAAACCCCAAAATAAAATCAAATCAAAACTAACATGACACCTTATCGTGGAAGCCACTTATTAAGAAATTTTTAAGAGGGAATGTTAACAATATCCTGTAGCAATGTCCTGTAGAGTTCAATCCCTTTTGGCACCTGGATCAATATTAAATGTGTTATACCTTCTTTGCTAATTTTTATCTCATTAAGAATTTGTAACATGCAACTGATGAGCATTTAACAACACATTTTTAATATTTGCATTGATCCTATTAAGAGAAGGGACAATGCCTAATTTATCAGTCATTTCTTCAAACTTAACAGCTTCTTTCGAGGTGATATGGACCTAACCAAAGACATGTAACATAGTTCAGGATTTCTACATGACAAGATTTGTATAAGTATACAGGAGAGTATTTTAAATTTAAATTTAGAACATATAACATAACATATAACATATAACATAAGTTTAGAACAGAGAACTTTCCCATTATACTGCTTTTACTGAAAATAGAATACAAGAGGTTTTCTTTAGTTGGTCAGTGAGACAATAGAAGAATGTTATATATGAAATATAAATATGGCCATTTGCAACTCAGGCATACAAATGACTAAACATGCCTCGTATTTAACAACTACTCTAAATAAAATATATATGTGAGACATACAAAAAAAGGAAAAGAGAGTTGAAATAGCAGAAAAACACACAGGGTAATATGCATTAACATTACCATTTTTATTACTGTGAGTGCAATAGTATATACTGAAACACAAATTATACAAAGATTACCTTAGAATATCCATTACCGTTCTTTTTTTCTATAATATCTCTTGTATCACAACTACTACTGCATTTAAGTAAGACTGCACTCCATGCTGATATTATTTTTAGTTACACAATGTTTTCAGCATCACATAGTCACAAATATTTCTCAAGAACAGTTTCTTATTTTGTATAGGAAGCTCTTACAAGAACAAGTAGGCCTTACAAGTAAAAAAAAAAAAAAAAANAAAAAAAAAAGAAAAGTAAGAAACTGAACCAAATGCAGTAACCATCACATTTTCTATTTTCGAATTTGCTTATGTCAGTAACCATTAATCTACAGATGTATATAAACAACTAAAGTGAGGCAGCTCTCATCTTTCATGTTTCAGCAGGAAATAATTATATTTTCTCCTCTGCATATTTTCTCTGGTTTCAGATGTTTATAAAAAGCAGCTATGAATGACTGTCTTGACTTTGACACAAGCTTACAAAAAACTACTTTGCTAACATGCAAAATTTCAAAATGCTAATTGTTAATGTGCATTCTGGTTTGAAATGAATTATTGAGTTAGCTTTAGGAGAAAGATACTTTTCAAATAAATATTTTATCCACAGGTTCATATTTTATATTATGCCACTAAAATATAGAATTAGAATGCCTTTTACTCAAAATAAGCATGATGGCAGAAATTCTGTAGCTAGGAAGCTTTCTATATTTCTTTTTGCATTTGCCACTATAATTAAAGAATTTCAAAACTTCTGTAACTGTCAGAATCTGCATAGGGTTAAGTTTTCTAAAAGCAGAACTTTTATCTCAATTTATGTTCTTTCTTACATGAAAAAAATCCCTTTCAAAAGCATAAAAATATAAAATAAGGGTTCAACGTCCAAAAATATTTTCTTAAACTATTAAGGTGGAAAAGTCAAAAACCTTTATTTGTTAAATAGTTAAAAATATAAATCTTTCCAGGATGTTTTTTTTAAGAATTTGAGAGTATTTAATTTTTTTTCTTTCAGTTTTGGGCACATATTCTGTTGAGAACATGTATAGTATTTTTATTTTATTCTTTGTGTCCCTTGCCAAGTTCAGTTCCAGCTTCATCCACACCCCATCCCTGCACAACCATTTTTCATTGCTATACTCTTCCCAAGTTACCGATCCTTATTTCTATTGCATGTGCATTTGCTTCTTTCCCTTTAGTTTGACCAACAGTTCCCTACTTAGCCATGCTGGTCTCTTGACTCCCTTGCTTGATTCTTGCTCCTGGCAATTGCTAGCTCTTCTGTTCTATGGAAGATTCCCCTAAAGATCTGACAGCTCTATTCCACTCCCTTGCCCCTGAAGGAGACTCTGAAGGTCTCTCAGGGAATCCCACTGATTATCTTCCTAAAGAGGTCAATGTATGCTTTCCTAAATTTCAGAGGCCAAAATTGTTTCTTTTACCTGACCTATATACCTCAGGACTACAAATTCTGCCAATGTATGATTGCTGCAGACCAGGCTCCCCCTGATTTTGATGTCTCAAATTAACTCACTTGCCTTGGTGTACAGCAGAACCAATAATACATCCATTTTGGTAGGCTTGTCTATTATGTGGCTCAAGAACTTACCCGTCATGCATTCCAGGAGCCTTCTGGATTGCCTACAGCTTGCCATGTTAATTTCCCAGCATATGTCAGGGTAGTTGAGGTTCCCCAGCAGGACAAGGGCATGTGACTGCAATGGCTTCTGTAGCTGCAGCAAACCAACTTCATCAATGGGCTCCAAATGATCAGGTGACCTGTAACAGACACAAGCCACAAGGTTCCCTTAGTTGCCTCTGTCTCTGATTTTTACCACAGGCTTTCAAACTGCTGTCCTTCAGAGGACAAACTCAATCCACCTCTTGATGTAGAGGACAAAACTTTCCTCCCCTATCTCTTCTGAGCAGCCCACAGCCATCAAGAGTTGCGCTCCAGTCATGGGATTTGTCCCACCAACTTTCAGTAAGAGCAACTAGAGTAAGAGCAGCATGGTGGCTTCCAGCTCCTCCTGTTTCTTGCCCATGCTGCCTGCATTGTTGCAAAGGCACCTCAGCTGGACTGTTGAGCACGTTGTCTTCCTAGAGCAACACCCCTGAATTCATTTGAGATATTTCCCTGGTCTTTCCCTGTTGGCTTCTGTTACCTCCAACATCCCTGTCTCATCTCCATAGCACTGCAAGCTTGCTCTAGTGGAGCTCTCACATTTTAGTCACCCTTTAACCTTTGCATCTCGCCCCACAGGTTTATTTAACTAAATAAATCATGTTTGTAAAATTTGGGAAATTTCTGATAAGTCATCAGAATTACCATGTTCTTTAAAGTTTATACATAGTATGTTAATGTCATGTTGAAAAAATTGATATGCACATTCAGAAAATTGAGGGAACATAAGACTTAACAAGATTCAATGTAGTACTTCTGAAGAATTGAAATAATTCACAAATTTAAGATTTACAGAACATTTTGACATTACAGATAAAATCTAGAGCTGTGGACAAAATGAGTGGTGCTCTTTTTCTCCTTTTGGTTCTCTGCTCCAAGAAACCGTGCTGTCTTACACCTTTCCCACTTTCCCTCTGAATCCAAAAGAAGAAAGTTTAAGGGGCAAAATCATCATAAAATTTGATTGTTCAAGGTCAATATTCCTTTTCTGCTACTCTTTTTGCCTGGTTCAGATCATATGAGGTTAGATGCCAGAGCTGGTGCTACCGAAGTGGCGGGATTATGCAACGTATGCCAGGTAAAAGCATGAGAGATTCTTTCATCCAGCAGTATCAAACATGAGCTAAAGGATCACTTACATATCCACTTTTCTTCAGCTACAAAATCCCTCTATTACAATCAGGATTCCTCACTTAATTTTGCATATTTTTTTTTCAGGGTATGGAGGAAGTTTGGTTTCTTATAAAAATATGACAATTCTGAGACAGTGCAATGGGAAAACCAGAAACATTTCTTCACCCATTGTGAGTAACAGCTCACTCTTGGTGCTATAAGAAATTGTGGTTTTGTAGAAATGCTGTCAGCAACTAGAAGTAGCTAGTGCTTGTTCTTAACACAGGAAAGTGTATATAATTTTCATATTTTTGTCCAGTGAGAACTAAGCCACAGTCAACTCATTGTCAGTGTGTGACCTCTCTGAATTCCCTTAGACCTCCACCTGCTGACCATGTTCTGGTCTAAAGTATTTCTAATAGGAAGAAATAACATGGCAGCAGTTCAAATGCAGCAACTAGTAAGCAGGATGGGTGACTTTTAGAGCACTATACGAGACTTTGGGATTTGTCAGCTGCTTGGTCTAAACTTTGGACATACATCTTTAAGCTGACCACAAACTCTAAATTTCCCACCAATTAGTAGAAAACTAGAAAAGTTCTACTCCATAGATATGTCTTAACGTGTTCAACTACTGCAGTAATGCACATTGCAGTACCTTGGAGTGACAATCTTGTCAAGTAGAATTTTCAGGCCTGGGCTATGTTAAATGTGGCTCCCCTGAATCTCTGAAATTATTCAGTGCAATATTGTTTGCCTGGCTACTTTATTGCAACAAATTTATTATTTTTCATTACCTGTGTACATTGAAAACAAACCCAAATGAAAACAAAACAAAACAAACAAACAAAACCCCAAACCAAAATAATCAGAGACCTGCACCTCTCTAAATTAGATCTCGAAATTAGCATTAAATGTTCCAGTCTCATACTTACACTAAATATTGTTTGATGCATCAATTTTCCTTACTTTTATTTCACTGGATTTTCATCTATAACACTGTAATCTGTGAACAGAAGCATAAAGGGCTGGATTCTTTACATCAGCACTTTTGCTCACATTGCAGTGTAATAAAATGGGATTGTTAGAGATGCTGTCCCTCTGATATGATGTTAAATAAAGTCCTTTCGTCTTTCCCAGCTTCACATCTGAAAACTCTGAAATCTCACTGACATTCTGAAATTATTAAAGAATAGCCATGTTGCTTCAGTCAGAATGTATATCTCTAGATATGGACATTCACTCTTGTTATGCATCCTTTGATATAAACATGCTACAGTTCACAGCCATGTGCAACCTGTTTTCAGAGCCACAGTAAACAGAGTTCTTATGCATGATGCCAGTTTACAGGGAGCTAATTTACTCCCTTACAAGCTTTTGCAGCTACCAGCCACCAAATAATTTTCCTTGTTTTAAGACAGGCTACGGCATAGAAGTTGCACTGAGCCCCTTCTCACATTTATGGAACCACATTGAAGCAATTGTACCGCTAGTAGTAAGGACTGGCACTAATTAACAGTGCTAATATTAGGAACACCTATGTCTTTATTAGAAGAAACTTCAAATAGACATTATGTTACAACCTTCATTGAAGCAAAAATACGGCAGACATTGAACTAAACAGGAGAGGAGGTAATCTATTGCCTAAGAGAAGATTTTGCCTTAAAAGTGCTAATGTTAATCTCACTATTAATATCATGCTAATGCAACGAGTTTTCTCTCGACACCACATAATTAAGTCCTTTGTGCAGTTTTGGCTGTCTGGAAAAAAAAAAAAAAAGATTTTGGGTTCTCCTAAACATTAGTTCTGTAGTTGGCTGGGAAGACTGTTCACACTGTTCTATTTACCTAGATATAGGGTAAATCTGTGCAAATATTGTTTATATGTAGTCATAAAAAGAGATTTACAAATTACATTGAGAATTTTTTTTTTAACTTTGTTAAATGAAAACACATCTGGGATGCTCACTTAGTCTAATATACTGAACGCAGAATATTTTCAGTTGTTTAAAATAGGAAAAACAGCTTTCTGAATACTTGAATATAAATTTTAGTTGCTAACATGCAGGTGAGCATAAAATTTCAGGGATTTTTTACTTCATTTTCTTTATAATCATGCTAACACATGCATGCATCTATTTTAAAAGTAAAACAAACACTTAGGGCTGTTTCTGTGGTTTTGGTTTGTTGTGTGTTTTTGGTTTTCTTTTTTCCTACCACGTTTCTCTATAACTTCTAAGTATCTCCGAAATATATCAATAAGATACAATGGATCATATTTGAGTGCAAGATAAAACACATTTTTACTAATATAATATAAATTAAAGTAACTAATCACACACACAGAGTAGAATGCACATGAAGATGCTTTGACATGATCTTTTGTCTTCCAAAGAGGCAGTAGTCTCATCAAACAGATCAATCTGTCACAAAACAAAGGTCCAGACTCAAATTTGTTTATCTTGTAAATACCTTTTTGTGAGGTATCCTCAGTTTTAGTAGAGTCACAGAGAAATGAAAGCTTTATTTCATGTGAATCTAGGATCACTTTTATTAAATGATTTAGTTGCAGCATACCAGCAGCCTACGAGTAGGAAGCTCAGAAAAAGAACATTACCAGTCCCCAGGAAGTCTGCTATTCACCTTAACAGACATGATAAAAGTTGCTCTTTACTGAAATGGAAGGCTACGAATGTTTGCCCATAATGGATACAGTATTAATAAATAGGCAAATTTCTCACTTAAAATGTGCCTATACACACACACACATTTGTGTGTCTGTTTATATATTACATAAATATGACATTTTAAATAAAATTATTAAAATAAATATGAGCATTTATTACAATTTTTTGCCAACACAGATGATTAGAAATGGCAGTTACTCCATATGTGGTTTTCTTAGTTCAATTAATAATCAGCATTAATTCTGATATCCAACACTAGTTTTCTTTCTTGCCAATCAAATAGTCATGTTGGAAATTTTCTGTGCTATACACACCCTTCACAGAGTCAAGAAAAGGAAGATAAGAAAAGTCTTATCCTGGACTACCTTGTCTAACTCCTGCCTGTTTGAGAACTACTCCCACTGATACTCATCTTTTATTAAGTATGTGGAACAAGATGGGTTGCAGCATTTCTCATGGAAATCACTGTGTATTTCTCAATATCTTGCAAAATGGACATCTGCAAGTTTTCGCAATGACAGCAATCCTGATGCTCACATTTGCTTTATTATCCACTATCTAACCATGTGTCTGGAAAGACTTTCCAGAATACCTTTTTCCTATAATCTCATACACTGTGAAATTAACATCGAGCATGATTAAGATCTGTACAAGTAATATTTTTATTCCTTATGGAAGTTGTTCATATCTTCATATTTAAAATACATTGCTCACACCTAATTGACACAAACAAACCCACCCCTAAAAAGCCAGAACAAAATAAACCTAACTTAATGTCCTCTGAAGTACGTGCACAAGCATGAATATCTTGTATTTAACTGCCAATAAACCCCAAATTCTTATCAAATCTTCCTGTCAGAAAGCCAACTCAATAATAGTTATTTCATTCTGCTCCAGGGCAAATGATAAATAACCTGTGATAAATAAGGCTATGTACACAGTATATAGGAGATTCAAACAAAAAATTGAAAGGTTTATTTCCTCATAAAGTCAAAATATGTGACAGCTGCAAAAAGAAACCCAAACCAACACCTACAGGATAGACACCTTTTCAGCACACAGGGAGAGAGGAAAGGGAAAAAAATTATCTTATATTTCGTAGTCCAGAAGAGTAATACTTACTGACTTCATGACTACAATTTTAAAAGACACCTTGACTATTGGAAGCTTCCTTTACCTGAAGAAGATAAACAAACTGCTTAAATGCATAGGTCAAATTAATTTTCACTTAGACCTGATCACCCCCGTGTTAAAACCTTTTGAAATTGGTTTAGGCATTTTTAAGAGTATTTCCTAAGAAAGTAATTTGTAATTACCACCCTTAAATTCTTTCAACCAGAAGTTTTCAATTCTATAAGATATGTCCAAATGAGGTTGTCTTTATGATGTGCTTCATTTACTGTGACCGTAATCTTGCAATTAATAGTCAATGCGCTTGTAATTAACTTGCAAACATTGTGAAAACTCACCAGTCTTTAGCAGAACACTTCTGCCTGTGAACAATTTGATAGATTATTCTCAAGACCTCTGTACACTTTTGAAGATAATTGAAATGTCCACAAATAATAATAGAAATGAGTGACCCTAGTTAACAGTCTATCTCTATATATGTACCTAAATCCATATATATATAATTACATCTGTATGTCCTTGTACATACCCATGCAAGCACTAGAAGTGTTTGCTTTTGTCTAAAAATTGTACTTTAGCTAATGTAATTTTAAAAAGCAAATGTCTGAAATAACCCTGGAATTCAATTTCTTTTCTCTGCTTTAGACTCCATTTCTCCTCAAAATTATAGGTCTTTATTGTTATTTTCACAGACAATGTCACTGTGTCTAAACATGAGAGAAGCAAGAGATTTTCAAGAATCGCATATTATAAAATAATGTAAATTTAGGGTTACCATCCCAACTTCATTAACTACACTTTTATGGAAAATTACTATTTTCCACAGCTGTATTAGTGTTTAAAGAGATAAATTTTATCACTATCCAAGAAGGATTTCTGACAGATGACAAAAAATGACCGTAAGTAAAATAAATATGGGACTAGCCTGTAGTCTTAAAAATAATTGTGTGCATTTTCATGGTCATAATAAACACTCACATATGGTTCTAAAATGCATTTGTTTGCAGATCTAGCAAAAGGAAGAAGCTCTGTAAAGATTTTTATTAACTTCTTCTATAGACTGTTGAAGATGCAAATGAGAGTAAGATTCTAGTTCCTCTTCATAAACAGAAATCCGAAAACCAATAAAAAGATACAAAAGCTGAGCTCAAAAATGGAGTAAATGGAAAATAAGTACAGAAAGTTAATTTGTTCCTTCTCAAAACAAACAAACAAACAAAAACCCCCATAAACTTGTATGTGTTACGTTGCAAAATAAAGAACAGTACAGGCATGTACATCAGGAACTCAAAGTTTAAAAACTGTTTCTTTTAAGCTTGTTACTTTACTTCCAAGTGAGACATTTAAAATTTGTACAGAGGACCACAGGTAACTTCTTTTGAGAAAAGGGCAAAGCAGAAAGAATCTTAAAGCTGTGCAACTTGAACAAAGGGAGCTAATAGTGGTGAAGAAAGAATGTTCCTATTATGAATTAATTATTTTCTAAATTAAAAATTATAAATAGAGCTAAAGCCTTCTCTGGAACTGTTGGCTAGGAATAGAGATTTTTAACCAACAGGTAACTGTGTTGCAACCCTTCTGAACTACTGCTTCTTCTGATAGGATTAACAGGGACAAGCTCTTCCTATGTTTATCATAAAAGCAACTGAAAGTTTTTTCTCCCTTGGAGTATTCCAGAAATAAGATGGACCATAGGGTGAAAATTACCAGCTCTCATCTTTTAAAAGCAAACAAGTGGTGGAGTTGTGAATGATCTGGAGCATGGAGTGCAGCTGTCAGTTCATACAGTTGGCCTATTTCCACATAGTCTGTAAAAATATTGTGGTCAGATTAGGAGTAACCAAGGTAATTAACTCCCATATTAGAGCATTTCTTGTTACTTCTTCAATATTTTGATTTCATTAGCCACTATTTCTAGTTGGAACAACCCTATCACATGCAGAGCAGCTCCAGGCCCAGAAACATGCTACTGATTACTTTCATCATTATTTTGAACAGATATTTTGAGGATAATTCAGTAGTTATTTAAATTTGGGGTTTAGTCTATTTTTAAACATAGACTGTAGGCACTTATTCTGCTTAAAAGATATGTGATTTCTAATTGTATGTACAGAATATTGAACAAAATGTAGATTTCTAAGCTGTAGTTAATTTATTATGAATGGCAGGTCACTTTATACTGTACCTCTTTATTCACTAGAAAATGCAATGTGAAAGCTAATCTACATTAACACTTGAAAGAGTGTAACTACTCTTTTCTCTGTCTTGTCTCTGCCTTATGATCACACCAGTATTATTGTTTCAGAAGTGACTTTATAGTCAAAAGGGGAAAAAGGAGCTTCACAAAAGAATAAATTTAGAGTTGTTCACTCACCAATCCTACAAATTATTCCTCATTCTTTTTACTGTTTTCCACTTGTTATTGCATATGTAATGCTTTTCAAATTCTCATGCAGGGTATCTGATGCACTTCACAATTACAATTACTGACAAAGAAAACTTAAAATTACTGTATCAAGGTATTGAACAGCAGGAGGGTGAGGGCTAGAGGCTTTGTTCAGGTTTAGCCATTGTTTTCTAGTTCAATTTCTGTCATTATGTTACAACAGTACATGTATTGTATTCACTATCAAATACAGCACTTCAGGCAGATTATAGACAGAGTAGTTTAGCCACATTGCATCTTTCTCTGTGGTGAGACAATCACTGGCAGGTAGTCATTTCTTCAATGCAAGTTCTAATAACACAGTCTGAAATGGGTCTTCTTTTTGTCATAGAAAAGAAAGCATTAAAAAAACCCAAAATCTTCAAATGGCAACACACACAAGAAATTATTAACATTGTTTCCTCATGATGTTTATAAAATATAAGAGATTGTTCCTGAAATAAAACTGCATAAAAATTGCTTCTAGTATTTCTGAAATGGATGGTAAAGGTCCATCTGTTTTTACTGCTTGGTTTTCTTATATATCTCACAAATTCTTTTAGTCAAATTAGCAGGGATTGCAGTGACAATTTATGGGCATCACAGTGACACAAATTTTGTGATTCCTGTATGGGAGGTTGATGCACATTGAAAATCAAGGCACAGTACTCATATGCAGGAGCTAGCATATCAGCTAACTTCTCCATCAAGTATTTTGTGAGACAATATACACAAAAATAAGACAGCATATTTTCTAGTGGAATTAAGTTTTGCCCATATCTATGCAGTGGACTATTAAAAAAAATTGTTAACTTGGTAAAATATAATTTATTAATTATGTTTTACATGTCCTTTTTTATGCCACCTTTGTCTCTTCTTTTGTTTTTTTTTTTTCGAAATTTCTTCTCAATATTGAAGAACTACATTCTAAGTTCATTTTAATTTTCTATTGTCATATTATTGCTTTTTTTGAGTCTGGTTCCTCAGGTTTCTTATTTGTTCTAAGTTGGCTTCATTTTTTTTTCTCAGTCGTGCCCATTTACTCCTCTTCTAGGGTGGATCTATTTACCTGTTGCCACTTGCTCCTTTTCTGTTTTTACTCTTTCTTTTCTGATTCTCTATGAAATCTTTCATGCTAGCAACCTCTAGTTCTTTTATGCATCAAAGGAAGAGTAGTCGTGTGAAAGCTCCACTAAACTGTGGTCATGTACAAAAGTGCAAAGTTCACTTTGCAGTTCCTTGTTCTTTCAGCTTTCTAGGTGGATTTGTCTTCCAATCAAAATCCAAGATTTGTTGATCAACCCTTTTTAGGACTGCCTTTTGTACAAAAAATAGTCAGAAATTATGTCATCCAACTGATGTGGTAATGAGATTCTTGGAGGTGATTCCAATGTGTTCCTAAATGTTTTAAGCTTGAGTAGTGCCATGTAGCTCCTACTGCATAATTTGTCCAGTTCATTTCCTAAACACAGGCTGCTATCCAGAGAGAGCAACGTGCTCTCAAAGACAGAAGTAGTTTAACACCTCTGAAAGTTTCTGTAGCTCACTTAAAATTTCACTCATATCTTCAACAGGGGTATCTCCATAGTAGGTGTGCGTAATCCTTGGAGCCATGTTGTCTGAGCAAACTACCTGTTCACTCATCTTTAGTCTTCTAGCCATACAAAGTTCCTAATCCCAAAGGTTTTCCAGAGCTCACACAAATCTTTTTTTGCTTGCAAAATCTTCCGTCTGTAAATAACCTTGATAAACAGCATATTATCACTGTGCTGGAAAACAGGAAGCAAGCACAAGAGCTTCTCCTTTAGGGAGATAAAGTCCTTCCTGCCTCTTCACTTAGCCCAGCTGGTCTTCTATTTCTGAAAATGAAACAGACTTTCTGCACATACAAGGACTAAACTTCTCTGTAAAAATCAGAACTTTTCAATAATTGCCAATTTTGACAGAAGTTGATATGAAAAAAGTGGAAATGAAGATGTCTCATAATTAAAAAACATCCTGTTTCAGCATTTTCAGATTCTTTCTATTTTCCAATTACTTTCTGAATGTTTTATATTAGAAGGCCAAAGTCTAAGCCTTCTTAATTTTTCTTAAAATCAGAAGATTGAGTTGTTCTGAAATCTTACTTTTATTAAAAAATGAGAATCAAAATGCATTTTGAAGTTACAGAATTCCCTTTTGTAAAAAAAAATGACATGGTTCTGAATGATATTTAAATCACTATCTGTCATTTTTTTTCCAACATTCATGGAGGAATCTTGAAACATGCATTACTAACAACATAATCTGCTCATTTTCTTCTTCCAAGATTGAGAATACTGTTCAAAATGAAGGCTACAGAACAAGTTACCAGTAAAAATAGCATTTCTCAATAGATGCAGATATATTCTTCTGACTGGCAGAAGCCATTGTAATTCATGTCAACCAAAGGAGCCAAGTAGGAACAAGAGTTGCATGCTGAACAGCATGACCTCACATGAAAATGTAGAAAAATGTGTGCCTCTCATCTAGTGGAAGGCCTTTTTTGCACTACAGCAAACCTCTTCAGGCTATTTACTTCAGTCTTGCAATGCACTCTGGTATCATGCTGTGAGACATAATTATACAAGTGGGACTCTTTCAAACACTAAACGTCACAAAGGAATAGAAGGCATTTTAAACAGATTTAGTATAGATTTATCTTCTCTCAAGTTGCCTTCACAATTATCCTTCTACATTTCTCTGTGTTTATATTGGGACCTCATACATCACAGATATGTTAGAAAGTGCTTAAGCTCCCAGGCTCAAAGAAAGAAAAAAAGGAGGAAGAAATAATGAAGCTATAGCACTCATGAAGCCTGGTAAATTCAGAATATATAGCAAACTGCAATTTCCTGTCCATTGTATCTTTGAGAGACAAAGCCAGTAAAATGATCAGTAAGCTGTGTTAAAGAAGCATTGATAATTCATCAAAACAAACAAAACAAGAAAAGAAAGAAAAAGAAAATAAAGGAAAATAATAAAAAAAAGGTAACATTTTGTGACCTCTGAGATTTATTTATTGTTCTGAGATGGAATAGGCTTCCTGGTTTGGATTAGGTTGAAGTGGACTTTGTTTTTCAGAAAAGTGATGCTATCAGTTCTTAGTCTGCTATTGTAGTCATTCTCACATTTTCTCTGTGATCTTTCACATCGATTTGCTCATGTGATTTTTTTGATCTTGACTGGCTGCCAGAAGCCCACCCAGCTGATCTCTTACTCCTCAAGCTCAAAAAAAAAAAAAAAGATGGAAAAGTTCATGTGCTAAAATATAGAATGAGTGATTGCTTAACAATTACCATCAGGGTCAAAAGAGATTTCACTTGGGAAAATTAATATGATTTATTGCCCACTAAAAATAGTTGTATAGTAAGAAAATAGAAAAACACTACAATACCTTCCTTTACCCCAGTTCTTCCCAGGCTCCACTTCTTTCCTTCATTTCTGTTCTATTCATCAATACAGCCTGATTTATACTTTAAGTCATGTGACAAATGAGGTAAGAGGTTGCTTGTGAGGTAATCTAGACTGTAAATAAACAAATGACTAGATAGATAGATAGATAGATAGATAGATAGATAGATAGATAGATAGATAGATAGAAAGATAGATAGATAGATAGAAAGATAATTCTGTGGGTACCATTCAACTGAGATGAAGAAAAGGCATACATTTCTTTAATCAAAAAATTCCAGACTGTTTCTGCCTCATTACGAATTATTTCATGATTAGCATTGAGTTCCATTATTTCTCTGCCTTTATTTCACTCTCATTTTCAAACCCAAAAAGTTAGGAGAAGTTTCTTTCCTCCTGAAAGAAAGTTGCACAAGTATTGCCTATCATTTGTGAGCATACTCTTTTATGACACAATAGACTGTTGGCAGCGAAGAAAGTTGACTGCAGGCTGACATTGAATTTTCTGAGGGTATACTTCTGTTAATCATTTTTCACAGATGTACTATTAGTTTATTAGAAAGGAGCTTTGTAATGCTGTTTTTTCAGCACCTCAAAAGTTTCTGTAGCATTACATCTTCAGTACTCTCCCCAGAAGCCATAATTATATGGCACTTGAGCCTCAGGAAACAAAGATAGACATTCCAATGAGACAAAGACAGAAATTTCCCAAAGACTGCCCTGAACTCTGCCATATACCTCCCTTAAAAAAAGAAAAAAAAAGCCCAAAATAGATTCCACATGTTTTGTTATCAAAACAGTACACCAGGAAAAGTAAGCAAGAAAGAACATTATTGTGCATTCATTTGTTATAACTATGGTTATAACCATACTCAAACTTCTGTCCCATAACAGTTCCTAGATCAGGAGGTCACAGCAATAACTTTTCCTGATGAAGGTATTTTGGTTGGTTTTCTTTTTTTTTTTTTTTCTTTTTGGCAGACAGGGTGGGAGGGTGCTTTTCGCTTGATTCTTAAATTCTAGATGCTATAACAGAACACAGTATAAGCATTTGATTCTACTGATTTCTTTTGTGGGTTTTTATAGTCTAACAAGGGATTTTGACTCCTCTTTCCCTATTAGTCTTGAGAAGACATGGAATTTAACTTACTTGCTCTTCTGAAAATAGATAAGACTAATGGAACTTTACTGTTCTCAAAAAAAAAGTTCTTTTTTTTTTGTCCAGATGAGCAGTTTTGCTGAACAGTTTGTGATAAAAATGTCCTTAAATATTCACTTCTTTGGGATTATTTTTGCAGCTCAGCTTGGCACATAGATGACCTCTAACTGTTTAAGGAGGCAAAAAGTAATCCAGATAGCTGACGGCAAAAATCCTCTTCAGAGTCTGATGACTGGTGACAAAGCATTTTTACAGTTTTTTTCTGCTGGTTTGTTGCAGAGAAAGAGGTGTTCCTTCTCTATTGACATGTTCTTCAGATAACCTGAAATAGTGGAAATTGTTACTATTATGTAGGTAAAATTATTATTTGTGAAGCTGTATTACATACTGTGAAAAAAATAGTTGCATCTAACCGGACCTAATAATAATGTGCTCTCGCAAATCTGTTTTGATTACTCTGGATTTCTACTTTTCCCCATCCCTGGTATATGCTGAAAAGCGGCAGTAGAGATGATTTGCTTCAATTCCATTAGTCCCAGGTAAATGAGTGTCTTCTAAATTTATAGTCAAATTGCAAATTTTCTGGGTGAACCTCAATCTAAAAAGGCTAAAAGTGTTAAAAAAGAATAATAATTAAAAAAAAAAAAGAAAGGAATAGGGAATGATATTCACTTAAGTGAACAGTGCCCACTAGGCATTTTTCTTTCAAGGAAAGTGAGATACATACAAAATACCCAGCCAAAAATAGATAAAGAGTTTCTACTCAGTCAGACTTCATCCCTTGGCAAGGAGTGATGGACCTCTACTACCTCTACACTTCTAGCTATTGGACTGCCTACATTTATCTAGACATTTGTCAGCTCTGGATTTTGTTAGCAAAATGCATTCTGACATCTTGAAAAGCGCTAAGAAATAAAAGCTTGTGATGAACAGTTTTGTCCTTTTATATGTCTTATTAAAAAGGCTTTAATTTTCTTCTAATCTGTAAACTACACCAAATGTATTGACTCACATTGTTCTTAATCCCATATAGTCTATATTATCTTCATTATGATCACAGGACATGGGTAAGTTATTGTCACACAAAATAAGTGAATGCTGAAAAATATAACTATTATTTAATGGCATTTATTTCCTGAATAGATGGATAATTTTCAGCAAGAGAAGATAAAACAAACAAAAAAACAAAACCCCACAAACACAATTCCTTATTGCAAAATCAAGCTAAGCTCTTTTTTAAAAGCATCTGAAAAAAACAGTTAGGTTGAGACAATTTTATATTCAGTATGATTTCAGGTTTTAGGAATTTTCTATCTAGACAGAAAGTGAGTATGGGAAAATTTGTTTTATTTATTGATTAAGACAAAACTCTAAGAGAACGGTTTCAACTAGGTTATGTTATTACCAAATAACAATCTTCAAAACTGTTTGATCACCAGAAAACCTAATGCTGTGTTGGGTTTCAAAGATATGTCAGTCCCTATGTGTTTACTCATGTTTAACTGAAGCACAATTCTTAAGTGGATAATGACTTTAGGTTTAGTCACAAGGAAGATGAGATTTGATTTTATTTTAATGTTTCTCGGGGTTTTTTTGATAACTGGGTTTTTTCACTGGAAGCTGTTTGGTTTCTTACTGACTTCTATACTGCAGCAACTGTATGTGGTTTACAGGTAGACGCCTCCTTAAAATCTGCTGATTCCTTGTTTGGTACCCATTTAGGTACATCTGTTATTCAGGTGACAGCCACAGACGCTGATGATGCCAACTATGGAAACAGTGCCAAAGTCGTGTACAGCATCCTCCAGGGACAGCCATATTTCTCAGTGGATCCAGAAACAGGTTAGATATCCATTTAGTCTTACTTTTTGCAATAACAGAGACAGGATGCAGGGATCAAGACACTTTTCACTTCCATTTCACTGGAACAGGTGCATGGCATCATATGACGACACAAAGCCGATACTCTTTTAATAAATGAAAACTGAAATCACAATAAAAGTGTGCCTTTTAAAATAAACTTATTGCAGAAGAACTGCTCTACTTGGTATGAGTAAGATTTCCAGAAGATAACTGTTAACTGTAAGGATCAATAAAGAGTTCAATAAAGGTATAGAATATTGTAAAGAATCAAAGAACCATCAAAATGAGTCATAAGACAACTTTACACCAATTTCTAGAAATTTCATGTTTGTCAAGAAAAGGAAATAGGAACTGGACAATTTCACACTATAGGATTAAAAAAAAATCTCATAAGCAGTTATTTCTAAAAGTTTGAAATAGATTCCTGGCCACTGACATTTTTTAACTGAAGATGCTTTCTGAAACTGTATTCTAATTCCAACAGTTATTAGAATTGAAGCAAGAATCATTAATGCTTTCAAGTGTGTGAACTTGAATGAAAGACTGTTTCACTTTTTTCACTTTTTCTGCAGAAAATTGAATGAGACAAACACAAATTAAAAAAAAAAGTGTGAACTTTTTTTATCTATAATTCAAAATTGGGGTTCAACAAAGAAACATTCAACCACAACCTCTCTTCCTCCAGATACCTAATCCTAAGGGACTCAAGACTCAGCAGGCATTACATTAGCTTGTTCCTCCATATTATAAAAATTGTTCTGGTTTGAGAATTGAGAATTTAAGAGCAACTGTGCCCAGAATCCCTGAAGTTCCTAAGCCATTGAGCATGCTCAGATGATGGCTAACTTCCTTTTGAAATAGCTTCTTTAAAAAAAAAATTGCAGCAAAGGCATAGTATAAAAAAGCTAATGAGCCACAAAGTTGCAGTTTTAAAAGGGAGCATAGCAATTTTGCCTTGGATAAAAGTGTTTGTTTTTTTCCCTACCTCTTTCAATCTCCCTCCTTTTTCTCTTTTCTCCAATCCTTTAGTCAAACATTTTTACCAAGCATGATCAGGGAAACAGGACCAGTAAATCTTGGACAATAATAGTAGCAGCTGGTTAGGCAGGCAGGCAGACAGTTTGGGGGAGACCTGGACTCTCATCTTTGGTTCAGGGTTATCTTTCATTTTAAACCAATTTGCTCTTTCATATTAACAAGCCCAGGTATGGTGATCAGAACCTGGTAATTTCAGATCAGACCTAAATACCATAACCACTAAACTCCAGAGGGTTTTGCGTTTTTTTTTCTCTGTTTCTTTCCAGAAGTAAAAAATTTTCAGGGTTGCTTTTTCTTTTTTCAATGATGCCAAACAGCCTATAATGAGAGCCTTCTTCTGAGAAAGGAAGGGCAGGGGTGTGAATCCTTCAAGTAGAAAAGGACACTAAATTTAACATTTTTCAATTTCACAAGCGAAAACTCTCATCACACCAGCCCTGCAAAGCCACCACCCTTCTAAATAAAAATAAGAGAAGGGGAAAACAAACAAACAAACCAACCTCCAACTCTGCTTGGTTTTCTAAAAGAACATGTGTATATCCACTTTTAAAAGAAAGGTCTTCTGTTTTGCTCCCCTGAAACCTCTGCTCTTTTTGTGTGCTGTACAAGAGTCTGAGAAATTTAAATTAGAGTTATGGAATTATTGAAACTGGACACCCAAAACAAAGATTCTCCAACATTAATTTTACAGTCTTGTCCAATTCTTTTATTAGCTATAGCCCTAGCTGACTTACAGGGTCCATCACTGAGCATTACAATCTATGATCTATTACAGCCCAGAGTAATTAATTGAGGGCATGTTAGAGTTAGCCTTGTGCTATAATATCAAAACTTCATGAGGACTGGACGCACCAGAATGTATTAAAATAATAACTGGGGATAGTGACTGAAGAATTTCATTAATTCAACAGATATGTTGATATTTTTGCCATTTTAAGATAAATTAAATTGATTTAGCACATCAAAAAATGAATAATGTCTCTGTTACATTTATTTATCTTTAAAAAAAATCAGATTAAATCAGCCACAGAATGAAAGGCTTATTGCTGTATACCTTGTTGTGATTGCTATGGATTATCATCTGCACAGTATATTTTATATGAATCTGCTTAAAGACTCTGAGATCAAAGTGGATGGTGCTTCTCCCTCATGACTCTGTCTCTCCTTTTTTTCACTTCAAGGCATAATCAAGACTGCTTTACCGGACATGAGCAGAGAAAATAGGGAACAATATCAAGTGGTCATCCAGGCCAAAGACATGGGAGGCCAGATGGGAGGACTGTCAGGAACTACCACCGTGAACATCACACTGACTGATGTCAACGACAATCCGCCTCGCTTCCCCCAGAGTACGGAGCATCTAATAGTTCTGTTTTCCAAAGAACCTCTCAAAAATCAGCGGTTTGCTTTGGCCATCTGGAAACTGTTTCTTTTTCTTTTTCTTTTTTTTTTTTTCATTATTTTTGTAGTATAAATACTGGCCCACTGCTGTGCCTGTTTACATCGTAGCTTTATTAAGGCAAATGGGAATCTCTTCCTACATTTTTTTAAATCGTAAATTATATCTAGGAACAATAAACTTGCTTCTCCTTCGTACTCTCCTTACAGAAATATAAAATGCAACAATAACTTAGGCTAACTGCAGGAACTTGAAAGCCTTTAGAGGAATTTAACTACAAAATACAGGGTTCAGTTTTTGGAGACACTTTTATTTCCACACATTTAGGCAGGCAAATAGGTCAGCAAATTTTCTAATGCACTGCCTTGCGGAGGCAGAGTTGATCAGGTGGTATGCTCTGCTGGCAGTCTAAGCATTTGCTTTAGGTACTTGTAATCTGTGTTCAGTTCTTGATGTTGAGTGATTTTGAAAATCTAGGCCAGTTTGACAAAATAAAGTGGGGATTTTTTTTTAAATGTCTGTGGAGTAAAAAATGGCAAATAACAGGAAGCTGCACAATACAGAAAGCTTCACAGAAGCACAGTACAGATCTTTTCATCCTAGACCACTGGTTTAAATCCAATCTCAAATTGTGAAAGTCGGTGTCTGATAACTGTTTGATAGGCTGCATACAGGAGAAATTTACAGCCTCAGTTCAGTGCCTGCCAGAAAAATGTCTACATTATAATTTGAATTGTTTGTTCACACTGATGAGGGACCTGGCTCTCTTATAGATGCACTAAGGACTGAACAAACTGAGCTGATTTAGAAAATGCTCTCCCAGATCTGAAGAAACTTGAAAAGCACTTCAGTACCATGGCAGTAAGTACATCCAGAGCAGCACAAACAGGTCAAGCCAGAGGAGATTTAAAAAGAAAAAAAAATTGAAAAACTCTGACAGTATGGAAGAATGAATTCTGGGAATTACAAGTAACTTTTTTAATCGCTATCCATAATATTTTTTTTAAAAAAAGAGAGGGGAGAGAAAGTACTGCAACATTCAAAAGATAATTTGAATTCACATTCAGAATTCAATTCTGAGAGTCAACTCCATCTGGCAAACTCAAACAGCAATTTTTAGCCAAATTTCCTGTTTGACTTTACGAGGGGATACTTTTTAAACATATATAGCATGATGTAGACTATAATATTTTTGCAAATGGGAATTCTTGAACCTAAATTATAATTTTATATAACACATTGCATTTCAAGGCTTGCTGTTGAATAAAATGAAATAAAGAACGAAGAATATATATCATTTCAAAATAACTTAAGGTTTCTAGTCTCCTCGGCCAGTGTCCTTTATGATGCTCTTCTTTAAAGACTAACTGAAGTCTCAAGTCTTTGGAAGTTCTTTATTTCAATAACATTTGGGTTTGGTACTCTATAGAAAAATTTACACAATTTTACATACAATATTCTCTGTGGTGTTTTTGAACATCACTTTGAACATCACTGAAACACATTGGATAGTCTTTAGAAGGCCTACTGTGAGATCTGTCCATGAAGGACTTTTAATTTTGCTGATGACCATACCCTGTCATTTTCTTTCTCCTCAGCAGGGTGGTTTTCCACACTTCCCAGGAAATCAAACATAGAGAAGCATCTGGAGGATTCATTTATTCTTTGATAGTTATGAAGCAGGGCATACCTTCAAAGAACTCTCTAAGTCTGGAAGTTTCCTTCTTACAAAAACATTTGTCTTCCATTTTCTCTTATGTGAGGCAAAAATAGGTGAAAATGTTGCCCAGGATGGAGAGTGAATGGCCCTTGCAAGCAATGCCAGTTAACATTATTAACATTATTTAAAAACTAAAGATTAATTTCTTCGAGGGACAGGAGAAAGTAAAATGGCACTATGAAGAGCTGGTTGTTCAGACTGCATTAAGAACAAACAGATTTTCTGTTTTGTTTTGTTTCCTGAAAGGAATCCTGGACAGTTAGAAGACATAGGCATAAATGGAATTTAAATGGCACCATAATGAAAATCTTACACATTTTGAATTCTGTTGTACTCTAACCCAAATATCCACCTCACACACCAAAATGTGTCACATTTGCACAGGATCACAAAAATAAGGAATGCTTTGAAATGAAAAAAGCACTAAAGGTAGTTATTTGTTTGGAAGGAGTAATGCCTTGCATGATTAAATCTGTTCTTATGGTATTTCTGGCTCACCTGCCAAACTCTTGAATTTGTCAAGGGTTCAAGCCTTCAAACTCCTGGTTTAACTGCCAGGAATTCTATCTTTTTTCCCATTTCTGGACTGATTTAAGGAAACAATATGCATTTTGATCTGTGTGGATCATAGCCAAACAGGCTACTGCTGAGCTTTCACTTACAACCTTGAATTTGCAAGAGTTTGTCAGTATTAGATTCCATTCTGTTGCACATCTATATGAATATAACGTATTTGCAGTGATTTTCTTTTACACTTTGTACAACTGGGGACAGAAACTCATTCAGAACTCAGAAGTTTGATATATTCCTTATATTAAATGGAACACCTTAAAAGACAGCAAAGGGCATGCAAATATAGTAATTATGGTAGTTGCAAGAAAGAGTTGACTGTACTTCACATCAATACAATTTGTATGGCTTCTTATTGGACCCTTTGAATAAGGATTATACAGTTTATCAGGGGTTTATTTTGTTATACTCTTGAGATATTTCTCCTATGCTACTACCTCACTCAAATAAATTAATATACATTTACCTGAAAAAACAGATTAAAACAAAGATAAGGTTCTGGCATCTCATATGCAAACCCTGAACATATCAGGGTTTTTATTTTTTACATTTCCTTGGCAGAAAATAACTGAAAATACTGATTTTGAATTTTTTGTGTGTTGCTAGTCATGAAAGGTCTTCAATATCTTCTTCTGACTGGTCAAGAAATCCATCTGATTAATACTTTTTCTGCAACAGCATGTCTTTATAATTAGATTTTTATTGCAAATATTGTCAGAAAATACATATAAATTCACTTTTCATATACATGGACAAGATTAAAATGTCTTTGTAATGAGATTTCTTTTATAATACCCTGATTATAAAAACATTAAATGAAACCAACCATTGAAAGAGCACAAAAAGTATATGCCGAGTAAATGAAGGAAAATCTGAATGTATCTACATTTCAATTAACTAGAGCAATTAACATGAACATGTATCCAAATGCTTTTTACCATGACTCTTTAGTATGTATCAGCAATGATGGATAACTGAATTACTTTTGCACAGAACACCTACCTGAATACATATTTCAAAAGAAAAATAAAAAAGCATTATTCTAATTTCTTTTCAAATCCTCAGTGATTTCTGCAACCCTTATGTCTTGAGAAAACAAAAAAAAAAATCCCCTCCTATTTCTAAATATATCTAGGAACATTTCTATAAAACTGAGAGAATATATGTGTGTGTATATATATATAGTTAAAGAATCAAGGTAAGAACTTATATCTTATTTTTTTTTCTCTTTTGCTCCTTAAAGCTGAAGAAAAACCCCACAAGAACCACAGTACTAAATGGCTATGAAGAATAACTTGAAATTTTTGTGACAGTTTGTCAATAAACTCCAAACTCTAGTTTAAAGTTTAGTGTGATGGCTAACGGTATTTTTCTTAAAGTATTTGGAACTTCAAGTTGCTTAAAAAATCCAGGCAAAATTGGAAGTGGCTTTCATTCAGCAGAAAAGATTTCTCAAAACAATAAATGTTTGATTTTGGTCTTCCAGGCACCTACCAATTCAGCTCTCCTGAATCTGCACCACCTGGGACTCCTCTTGGCAGAATTAAAGCCAATGACCCCGATGTGGGAGAAAATGCAGAGATTGAATATAGCATTTCCAGTGGGGATGGATCAGACATGTTTGATATTGTCACTGACAAGGACACACAGGAAGGGATTATAACTGTCAAAAAGGTTTATTTTTTCCTCCTTCTCTTTTATATGTACTTAGCTCTCCAAGTGTTATGGTTATTTTTCTTTTTCCAGGGGAAGGGAGGGTAGACCTCACAAGGGGTCAGACTGCCAAGGAGCTGTTGTATTAGTTTTGTTCTTCTCTTTCTTCAGCAGATATCTGTTATTTTCAAGTCTCGAGAGAAATTTACTGGCATGTCACTTCACATAAAGCAATATTTCAGTGGCTGCTGTCTGTTCAATATATACAGTCTCACACACCATACTTTCAAATTAAGACTGTGAAAACCTGGAGGGGTTCAGTTCACAGTGAGGTTTGCCAGCTGATTGCTGTGGTAAAACTCATAAGGGTGGGAGGCTTACTTGAAGTTTGATGAACTTACATCTCCCTCTTTAATCTGTCCAACAGTCAGTTGTCTCGAGTAGCTAAAATGTGTCTTGGTTTAAGTCCAGTCCTTCAGTTGAGACTTCAGTTGTTAGATATTATGTCAATGAAAGCGCAAAGAGCAAAGACATTGGTATAAACTGAATTCAAAATACCATCTCTGACAGATTTATTGGTTGCTTTTCAGAATTCAGACTGTTAAACTCTGAACACTCTTTTCAGTTTTGTTGCTATTGAATATATAAGTAAAAATAATTTTTGTCTGCATATTTAAAGAGTATATATCCATAAACATATTTGGAAACATGTATATTTATGGATGTATATAGGTGTACGTATGAATGTCTATATACATATGCATTTATGGATTTGTATAACATAAATGTCACATTGGAAATCAGATTTCACAGTTTTTCTTTTCCCTGTGGAATATGGGGGCTAGGGACAAGTCTGGGTTGCTCCTGATGCCAAACAGGCAAGAGTAGATGGTAATGGCGGAGGAGTAAAGAAACAGTAAATAGGACAAAGAACACTGAAGAGCTGAGAAAATTGGTCTTGTTTGTACCAATGAGATGTGACTGAAAAAGATTTTAAAGAACTCCTACTTGTGTACTGAGTAAAACTCCACTGTTTTCTTCTTTCATATAGGTTGAACCCTTCTGTTTTTTCAGGAAACTTACAAGGAGTAGGCAGGGGGATCATATTTGCTTTGCTGTCCTATAATAATCCTTTTTTTTCCTTATGCTTAGAAAAAGACCTAATCTTCCCCAAGATGCATTAAAATTTAAGGCTTTTGTTTCTAAAAGTATTTCCACTTTTAGTTCAAAATTATAAAACTCACATTTTTTATAAAGTGACAATTTTCTTTATTGTTATTATTTGATCCTCAGCATCTGGATTTTGAAAACAAGGTGTTATATACTCTAAGAGTGGAAGCAACCAACACTCATCCTGATCCTCGTTTTCTTCAGCTGGGGCCATTCAAAGACACAACTTTGGTCAAAATTTCTGTGGAAGACATTGATGAACCTCCAGTGTTCAGCAGACCTTGGTATCTAATAGAGGTAGATGAAGATGCCAAGGAAGGAAGCATTATTGGGCAAGTTGTAGCCCAAGATCCAGATATAGCAAAGAATGCAATAAAGTAAGCCATTACACAATATAAAATGCTTTAGATGTGGGTCAATTGTCATGCACAGAGAGTGATGAGAGTGAAAGAGGTCGTTTGAGTAATTGAGCACCTATCGGCTCTTCAAAAGTGTTGAACAGAGAAAGGTCTATGGAAGCTTGTGAAGGCAAATACAATTAGCTCAATTAGCAGTGCAGACAATGCTTTTGAAGAACAGCCTATAGGCTGCAAAAAGAAAGGTAAAAAGAAAGAGGTCAGCATTTAACTGTCAGCACCTTCTAGTACTTTCACCAAACTGTTCACAAAGTTATGTTTTTATACCACATAAAACACTCAAAATAGTGTATTTCTATGCTCTCTGATGCTTGATAGCCATCAGCCTTCTGTACATAACACTACCATGTTCTATAGCTTAACTATTTAATGATCACAGTATATAGAACAAGAAAGAATTAAGAGAAAGTTATAACAATTAGAGGTGAGAGTTCAGCACTGTGAAATTGCTGTAATCATTACCTATCTGCTATTATTATCTGCACTGACAAATCCAGCACTTAAACTTGTGTATTAAATTTGTATTAAATTTCTGCAAGTCATTATGAAGCCTGGTCCCTCCATTTCTGAACAAGCCTTTTCTGTCCTGCTTTGAGGTAGGAAGTGTGAGAGGAGGAAGAGAATAAAATATTTTAAAGTAAACTATGTATAAAACTTTAACCTGACAGTGACTTGGAACTCCCAGGCTAATTAAAAAAATATCTGCAAAATAAGTTTTTCCTCACTGGGTAAGAACAAAGCAAAAGCAAGTATCATAAAATAGGATTTCAAGAAATTTCATCTGAAACAACAAATTTGAAAATTTTTCTTGTGAGTTTGATGGTCCTTGTGACACTTCAAAATTATTTTTTTAATAAATTGATATTCACACCTGAAATGTGTGTCTTTTGGTGATAGAGTTCTCCAAGAAGCAATTAATTGGCATAATATCTTATCTAAGAATGTTCACTTTAAGTTGTTATTCCAGAATTCACTTCGTGAGCTGAAATGCAATTTCAAATATCAATCTACAAACCACCCACATAATAATTTTACTCTTCCTCCTGCTCACTAGTCTTAAAAACTTGTTTCTCAGTGTTTGTAATATGCAGATAGCTACAGGAAAGCTTAGATTAACTGTAAGGAAAATATTCTTGATTAACAACAGTTAAAATTAGAAAATTTTTAAAGGTGACTGTGAGCTAAACTGGAGACTGCAACAGGAGATAGTGATGCTGAGTTGTACTCTATCTTGACAGATATTCTGTAGATCGACACACTGACCTTGACAGAATATTCAACATCTATTCAGGAAATGGATCCTTATTCATCTCAAAGCCACTTGATCGGGAAGAAACTCCCTGGCACAATATCACTGTCATAGCAACTGAAATCAGTAAGTTAAAGATCATTATCTCAGAGAAATATTGCAACTGAGAAAATAATTAATTTCTACACTATCTCTGACTTGTCTTGTTTCATTATTTTTGGCCTTATTCAGATATTATCAATATACAGAGCACCTTTAGATGCATGTTTAAAAGTTCAGTTTATTACTTTAAGATTGCTTTTGCCCATTTTTTTAAAAGATAATTTGTAATTCTCAGGCACAGCAAAACCATATACAATATATATAAGATGTTAACTTACTCCCTGAGAATTCACAGAAAATAATTTTGTGCAGGTGTGATGCAGTGGCTCTACCCCAAGCTAAGTCTTTGGGAAAATCATTTGGAGCAGAGAGACCGGGGGAAAGTTGTCCATGACATACAAACAAAACAGTGTCAGAATGACCACTGTAAACGGGAAGAAGTTGTGCTTTACCTCAGCTGTTTTAACTTATTTCAGAAAATTACTTTGTTTGAAGCCAAGACTAGAGAAAATTCTTTCCCCCCACACCTGAAGCAAACCCCCGGGCCTAAGTCTTTCACTTGGATCCATTACTATTCTGCTAGACACTAACAGATATGGATGTCTCTTGCCCAGCTTTCTTTCCAGGGAACAGTCATCGAAGGGGAAACAGAGATACTAATTTTAGTGAAAACCTTTTCTACCTTCCTTTATTCTCCCTATAGATTCCCCAGTAGTCAATGTGCCTAACAGCCTGGGATTTGGGTAATATGTAGAGATTAATCATATCCCCATTATCAGAAAGACTGATATCTTTTCCTCATAAACACTTTTCATTGCTTGGTCAAATGGAGAATATTCTCCATTTTCAATATGTGTGTTGTGAGAATCTTTTCTGGCATTAGCTTGGAAGTCAAGTTTGTGATGATCACATCCTATATATCTTCTTTTATTGTTTTGGGGTTTACATTTTGGGAAGAAAGTACAGCTTTGGTGGAGGGTTGGGGGATTTTGTTTGTGGGTTTTTTTGTTTCTTTTTTGTTTTTTTCATAGTTTTGTGTGTTTTGTTCTTGACTGACACTGCTTTGCTGTTTTACTGATTTGAAAAGGTGAATGTTCTTGACTGCTCGACCTCATGAAACAATTTTTGAAATGAATCATGTGCTGAATTGATGTATGGAATGCAAAGCAGTCAATAAGTCAGTCACCTGTTTCTAATGCAAATCAATTTAAGTATACTTTATATTATTTCAAAGCTATAATAAAAATAATCTCAGATATAAATTGGACTTTTATATATATGGAATGTTTGCCAGTAGAAAATGAGATATAATTATTTTAGTATAATTAAGAAAAAATAACATTTCTAATGTCTATTCAAAAATTTGATTCTTTTCATAGACATAGCTTTTTTAGTTGCAATATAAATAATTTTCTTTTTTTCAGATAATCCTAAACAAAGTAGCCAGATACCTGTCTTCATCCGGATTTTAGACATAAATGATCATGCACCAGAGTTTGCCAACTACTATGAAACATTTGTTTGTGAAAATGCAAAAGCAGGACAGGTAAACCAATACTTATGTTACTGAAGAATTTGTAATGAAGCTATTCTGGAATGCTATCACAGAGACTTCAACATATCTTAATTTGAGCAGCTGCAAACTAACCCAGCTTCTTTATTTCTTATCTTATACAGAAAATACCAGCTGATTAAAAGAAGGGAAGATAAAAGATGAAAGATAATACCTTAGTATAATAACATAAGATATAATACAAAATGATATTTTAATGTGGTTTTCCATGTCTAGTATCAGAAAATACTTTTAAGAAAATATTTTGTATAATGCTACAAAATCCTTTACCCTGTTCTTTAATTCAATTTCTTTCTGAATTTTTATCAAAGCCTTAGTTAATGTAGCCACACCTTCAAGTACACAAAACAGGAAATCTTTATTATGCCTCAGTGAAGAAGACATGAAAAATAAACTCTTACAAAAATAAAAGGCAATTGAAATGTTAAAATCTAAACCGGTATTGAGTTGAATCTGGTCCAAACTCATGTATATCCCTTTCTAAATTATCTCAGCAATTCCGTAAAGTTCTAAAAAGACGGTAGAAAAGTTTGAAGATAAAATAAAGGGATCATTTAGATCTGTGTAAGTAGACAGAACTCAGAGCCAGTATATTGCAGAAATCTCTTAATATTACTGCTGTTATAACATCACCTCTTTATGCTAGTTCCAGTCAGACTTTCAATTTTAAATCCCATGAAGAAAGATAGATGTTGTTATGACATCGAGATTGTGTTTCAAGAATGGACCTAAGATCATGCCTGAGCCCCTTGTCTAGACTGATTCATTTTGACTGAAATAAAAATCTTGAGATCATTATTTTTGCTAGCAAAAACATGAGTGGGTTCCTACTCTAGCAGGGAGACGATGTGATGGAACCCAAGGATCATCTTAGGTTTATCCTCATGTCTCACTACTTTTATGTTGTCATTATCCCGCCAAAGCTAGGTGATTTAACAGAAACTGTGTGTATAATATTTTGGTTTTAGAGCACAGTGGCCTTGCAACATTCAAATACTTTACAAAGATGGGGGATACGGATACACATCAGGAAGCATAATGTGCTCATGTGTTTCCTTGTTTGCTGTCCAGTGTTGTACTTAACATAGTCATAGAGGATGCACTGAAGGAAGAAGAGATGGTACCTGAGATGAGTCTAGAATTTCAGGTATTACAGAACTCTGTGCAGAGTAAGAACACATAATTTACCAGATGCAATTCAAATTATGTTTTATGAATAGTTTAACAAATAGGTAAAAAAAAAAAGGTAGAAAAAGGATACAGAGAATTGTTGTAAGTCTATTTTTTTTCATTACACCTAATACCATATTTTAGGCAAATGAGTTAAAATGACAGAGGATGTTTGGATAACTTGGTTTTGAAGAGGTACTTGACCATTATATTATTTTTTTTTGAGAAAATTTTACTATTTTTCATGCAAATGACATAAATGCATTTACATATCATATATGACATTTCCTTTACCTTTCTGGTAAATTCTCTGCTTTCCTAAGAAGAGAGATGACAAAGCCCCGTTAGACAGGCATGCTGATGTTCAGCTCTCCCATACATCTAGTTTACCAATGTAGTTCAGCAATTATTTCCCTCACCAAAAAACCCCACAAAAAATACTAGAAAGACAGTGTGCATCAAGTGTAGCTACAGAAAAATGAGAGATCCAGACTGTTCTACTTATTAACAGTTGGGTTGTCAAGACAGGCACCTGAGTTCTTACATGGACGTTTATATATAGGTGCTTTTGTATTTTTGAAAACATTCTACCTTCACTGCATGAGACTACTTTTATTTTGATGCTTAAAAATAGCAACAAATATAGATATACAAAGTCGAATATTTGGCCAAGGAAGTACTGCTCACGCCTAGAAGTCACCCTATAATACAAGAAAGATTTAGAATCATGTGTTTATTTAGTACTACTCCACCTTATTTTAGAGATCACCTTAACCAGGTGTCTTATTAGAATCCTTACTCCTTCCTTTCACATCACAGCACTGCTTCCAGGTCTGGTACACAAAGCAGAAAAAAGAGATTAAGAAGATAAATATATTTAGTTAATTTCTAAATGTATGGTTTTAATGACACATTTTGTGTTAATCGCTCTGCTCTCCAAATTCAGGTGCATCAGGCAGAATTCAGAATTATCAAACATTGCTCTCTGCCACCAAGCAACATTGTTCATTGTCAGCATCAATAGATGCTGCACAGAGGCTGCACTCATTGTGTTTTTAAGGTAGACTCAAATGAAAAAAAAAAAAATCCTACAGAGTGTCTCCTTTTTTGCCTACAAACAAAAATGGTATGACTGGGGGGAAACATTATCACTGAAGGTTCATAAGAATCTATGTTCATTAGGCTGGAACACATTTGTCACCATGTGCATCTTGTTCCACTGGCTAATATACAGGCTAAAGAAAAGTATGAAGCAGCCTTCCTCTCATGCAATTTAGAAATCCCTAATCCTCTAATGGCATGCTGGAGCCCCAGGGACTGTTGTGGGAAAGGCTCTGGTAAAAGTTCTCTCATGCTCTTGTCACAGGAATTAATTGGGTCTTTTTAGTTGGATTAGAGGATGAGTCCTCTCCATGGGAACCAGAAAGATTTACTTGAGAAGGAGACTGATCTAACTGAACAATTTGTTGGTTAAAAAAAAAAAAAAAGATGTCTTGTTTCAACACCCATCCATAATAATATTTAAGGTGTGTCACTTTTGCTTTTACTGATGTTATATTCTTTTCTGCTATTCAGGGGCTCTCAGACACCAGACTGGAGAAAGTTTGTTTACTCCTTCAGAGAGTTGGCTGATTTTTCTTTTCATTATTCAACACACCCTCCCTCTCTTTTTAAGACAGAGCAGACAGAGATCACTTTTTCTCTTGTGGCCATTGCTAATTATCAGTCATTAGTTGTTTATACATTATAGCTGCTTTGCTAGGTAGACACCTATTGCCTTGATTTAGTAAGATATCTGTGGTAACAATCTGTCTCTCTTTTGAAGTAAGAATTGAAGTTCAAGTGAGAGTTTTCCAACTTCTGATAAGTATTCTGCCCTGCTTTAAAACTGACAACACATTTCTGGAACAAAGCCAAGATCTGAAAAGCAAACTGCTTTGCATTACTAAACATGAAGCTTTGTTTAGTGGCATGCATCTATTCTAGCTTGCACACATGTGATGGGGGCTGTTGTCTGCAGCTTGCAGTTTACAGATGTATAGGCTCAGAATTGTGTCTGTTCATGTGTGATCACTCAAACCCCATAATGCCAAGATGGACATCCACTGACAGCTGGTTTGATTTTGAAATGCTTCTGTGAATCATATCATTACTTCACTCATAGAAAAATGTTGCCACTTCAAAATCTTCTATATAATCTTCATCCCACACATTTACACTGTGCTCTTAGTAATATATTCATGATTAGTTAGTGATTGACCCTACCAGAACATACAGGCAGGAAAAAGGGAAAGAGAAAGAATGGACAGGAGAAACACAAAGCTGTTCTTCCATCATTCCCTCATAGCATTAGCATTTTCTTATGATTCAAAACCACACTCTTACTCACAATACTTTTTCCCATAGTTTATTGCAGACAAACTGGTGAGATCTTTCCAGATTCCCAGACAAATACTTGCAGCAGAAAATAAGTTTAATAACTTTCAAGAATGACGACTTCTGAGATCCAGAATTTGTTCTGTTCTCTCCTATACCTCTTCTGAATGTGTTAGACAAAAATAAACACTAAAATGTCCTAAACATTTCTTTCTCAAGTCCCTAGTGATATTTTTTTAAGTCTAATCTCAGAAACTGAAAGTAGATAAGCAACATTAGAGAAATTTGTCTGCTGTAAAACGAGCAGATTTAACTAAGAGCATAACGTAACGAGTGAAAGTTCAAATGATTCAAGTGGATTGAAGGTCTACTCCTCTATAGTTGTATGCAGAAACAACAAAACTCAGCAGACCTTATTGTATCTCTACCTTATCAATGCCTGCTTCCAGTGGTCTTGCTCCTTTATGACTGGAAGCACAATTTTTACAGTATGTTAAGTATATTATTTTAAGACTTCATAAAAGCACTGTCTACAACACCGACCATCTTTACCTTATTTTTTAATGTCTTATAGTGAATTTTGAAAGAAGGAATTTTTTTTAAAGCCTAAATACAAAATAACAACCACCAATATTCATCTGTTTTGAAAAGGATTAGCAGCAGATTTAATTGCAAACATTTTATTTGTCTCAGGTTTTGTTTTAATTAGTAGAAATGCTTAACCTGAAAATACATCATTTCTGTCCTCTTATGAATATCTTCTTGCTCATCTTTCTTCGATGAACTTTTCAAGAATCTTTCTGAAGCATGTGGGTGCATTTTTAAATTGCATACCCTGGAGCCAATGTACGACTGCCATTTATTTGCATGACATGCCAAGCCAGCACAGGCTGAAAAACCCATCAAAAAAATGGCTACCTGGAGCTGACCTCTATACTGTTAAAGATGCACTTCTAGCTTAACATTTGTTTTATGGTTCCTACATTCCTTTTAAAGACATTCCCGAGGCTGAGCCCATGACCCAAATCTTCTAAAAGCATGCTCTGATGTGCAAAGTGAACCTTTCTATTTCAGAATTCCCCCGCCTAGCCTTTACTTGCTTTCTCTCCCTATAACAGCTTGAAGAAAACTGGAGAGCAGCCTGTGTCTAAGGATGTTTCAGATACACACAAGGAATCCCTTAGTTAGCAATCTATTCAGTCCCAATCACTTTTTCAGACATGAGTATTGAATAATTATAAACTAGACTGAACATAAACTACAATCACGATTTTGACTGTGCTGTAAGTCATGGCCTTAAAAACACAGCATCCAGCAACCCAAACAGTATGAAACAGTATTATAATTGAACCTTTTCCATGTTTGGAAAAAAAGAATAAAAAAAAAAGGAAATAGGTCTAAACTCTTTAACAGAATCTGTCTTGACCATGCAAGAAATAAATAAAGAAATAAATAAAATCATGGAAACATTTTATTATTCAGTGTTCCAGGTTCGGCCATGACCAAGACTGTCACCCACTAGACTGGTTGGGTTGTTCAGGGCCCCATCCAGCTTGGCTTGAAGCACTTCCAGGGGTAGACCATTCACAGTGTCTCTGGGGAACCTGTTTTAGTGCCTCACTATCCTTTGAGTAAAGAATTCCTTTAAATATCTAATTAAATCTCTCCTCTTTTAGCTTAAAACCATTCACCCTTGTCCTATCACTATTTGCCTATGTAAGAGGCCAATCCCCCTCTTTTTAATGTCACCTTTAAGTACTGGGGGGCCACAATAATTTCACTCCAGAACCTTATATTCTTCAGGCTCAACAATCTCAACTATCTCAGCCTGTCTTCATAGGAGAGGTGCTCCAGACCCCTGGACATTTTTGTTTCCCTCCTCTGGACTTGCTCCAATAGGCCACATCTCTCTTGCACAGAGGACACCAGACATGGATACAGCACTCCAGGTGGGGGTCTCTCAAGGGCAGAGTAGATTGGTAGAATCATCTCCCTCAGCCTGATTGCACTACTTTTGATGAAGCCCAGGATGCAGTTGGCCTTCTGTGTTGCAAGTGCACATTGCTGGGTCATGTCAAGCTTTTTTTTTTTCCAACAGAACCTCCAAGTCCTTCTCTGCAGGGCTGCTATGTATGAGTTCTTCTCCCAATCTGTACTCATATCTGGGATTGCCCTGACCCAGGTGCAGCACCTTGCACTTGGACTTGTATAACTTCATGATATTCTTGTAAGTCCACTTCTCAAACTCTTCCAGGTCTGTCTGGATGGGAACCCTTCCTTCTGTTGTGTTAACTGCACTACTCAGCTTCATGTCATCTGGAAACTTGTGGAGGGTGTTCTATCTTGTTGTCTATGTCATGATAAAGATATTAAAGAGCATCTGTCTCAAGACACTGCTCTTCGTCAGAGCACTGGTAAAGATCATAGCTTAAGAGCACTGGTCCCAAGATCTTCAAGAAATGTTTCCATTGAGAATAATTCCTCATTCACAACTTATTTGCATTGTCAAACTGCTACAAACGCCTTGTCTTGAATGTAAAGAGAAAATTTTATGTCAATCCTTATGTTTAAATTTTTATTACCCTCAAAGAAAAGTGACCTCTAAAAACTGAAATTCACAAAGTAAGATCCACTCAAGAGTATAGGACTGTTTCTTAAAACACACTGAAGTGCAAATGCACATGTATAGGCAGCCTTCAAAACAGTGATAATAATGCTTTATTTTCTAAAGTTTGCTCATTTGCATAGGAAAGTATGAAAAAAAGAAAATGGGAATGTTTTTTATCTTCTCTAACCCTGGTACACTTGAAATATATTCAAGTAAAAGTAATTTTGTTGAAATAAGTTTTCTTTCATAAATCTTATGGCATCAGAGATCTTTCTCTGAAGCCTTGGTGAAACGTGATCATAACTCAATGTCCATAACTACATCAAAATGGTAGAATACATTTCCAACATAAAATTACAAAGTGTACACAGAACAGTACTAAATTTATTCATATAAATGTGATACTTAAAAATATCTAGAGCTCTTTTATTTCTGCAGTGATTATCAATAGCATCATTCTCTTTTATTTACACCTGTATAACTGGAAAAAAAATCCTTAATTAGATAACATTTCTAATTTCCTTTCATCTATTCATCATTTTAAACAATTCACCTGCTATCATCTTTTCTCATTGTTCTTTTATTCTGTCATCTTTCTCTGGTGGAAGAATAGCTGGTTCTCAATTTATGCAGCCAGTAGCTAGAGCAGGTAATAAGGTGGGGTTTTTTTTCTTCTTCTTCTGCGTTACCCTCAACACTAATTTTTCATTGTAATTATGTTCCTCTGTGCCTGGTACAATTGTCCTTCTCTGTATGATTTGTACATGAAGAGAATCAAATCCAGATCTTACAAACACCCCACTGATTACATCTCAAAAAGTCCCAAGAGTCTCAACTGCAATTTCTGGTAGTTATTACATGACCATATTTCCTCCTTAAGTTTTTCAGCAAGTAATTACACAAATATATTTTCTCTCTGGTACTTATACTATTTTTTTCTGTATTTTCAAAATGTGAAAATGTGAAAGGAAAATTTTCTCATTTTAATTTGGTATCTTAGTCCTTTCAGGATGATTTTTTTTTGGTTTGGTTTGGTTTTTTTTAAGCAACATTATTAAACTATGACAAACTAAAATTGAGTTCCATCCCGGTCTTGCTTTCTGTACTAATGTTCTGAGAGGTAGATTACAGCAAAGACAAAACCAATGGGACATTGGAAAAATGTTGGCGTAAACAGAGACTCAGAAACATACTGAGCAGGATATTTTGCCATAAACAAGAATTTGAGTGATCTTGGGGAAAAAATAAATAATCTACAGAGAAATGATCACTGAATGCTTTAAAAGCGAAGAGATTTTAATATGTAGTTATTATTCTAATTACACTTAGAAAACTCTGTAATCCTGTTTTCAGTATAGTCGCATCCTTTTGTGCAAGGCTGATGCCAAGAAATTACCTTTCAAGTTCCTCAATATGCCTCAAAAATAAAAAGAAATTATAAAAAATAATGTTGTTGTTGTTTTAGAAGGTGCTGCTAGGAAGGGGACACGCCAAACTCAGACCTCTACCATTTTTGTGTTGTGCTGTTTGGGTGTTGTGTGTTAATTTGTTTTAATTGCATAATAATATCCCAAACTTAACTAGAAAAAATAGGTCAGCTTTAGCGCAGTACAGCATTAGAAGCAGCAGCAACAGGTTTCTGAATGATACAGTAAGAAAAACACTTTCTTTTACTTTGTAGCTCTATGTTTGCCTAAAACAGCGTTCCATTCTGTGAGATACTAAATACCCTCCAAAATTTAACTATATCCTCAAGTCTCACTCAAGCTGATATTCAGAGGAAGTATATAAGAAAAACTCATCCCTTATTTGATTGGTGCAAAGCTTAAAGATTATATCAGTGCTACTTGTCAATTACTGTATTTCTTGAAGCTCATGCTGCTCCTTCAGAGGAAATAAGCCACAAAGTCTTTGATAATCAGTGGGTTTGATATCTGTGGGATTTCAAGACACCCTGCACAATAGAAACACCTGAAAACTCAAGACAGTCATTGGCTCCCTTGTAGCTTTGAAAGAAATAAGTCTGACCACTGAACTTATTCTGGCTTCAAGTGCTATAGGAATGCACCTGTACTGTTACGGCATCCTCATTTGAGACTTATTCCTATTCTTATGTCAACAAGTTTTGTTGTCTTGTGATTGAACTCAAACATGTCTTTGCAAGTCAAGGTGGACTATGGGCTACACTCTAGTGTGATACCCAACAGGAAGAGCAAAGGAAAGAACAGTCATTCCTATAGCTTACTTGAATTACTGTGACTCATGCAATGTTCCATGGTTTTAACTGTTGCAAGTCAGCTCATAAACCACAAATATTCCCTTCCTCCATTCTGGAGCTGTTTACCTAAGCTTCTATCTATCTGTTCAGAAGCAGGTGGATAGAAAAAAATATCAAATCGCTAGTGCACATGTATGCCAATATATTACATGACTACACATATTTACACATTTTGATCCAACAGGAAAGCTTGTGCACTCCAGAGGTACCCTTTTATAGTCCACTCTACTCTGACCCTATTCCGGCACTATTATCACTCCTTTCCAGCTGGGCTTGAGTGGCCTTCTTAGTGCAGCTATTAAGCTACACAGCCAGAGGTTTCAATTCAGGAGGAAGTAAAGCATCTCTTTCATTACCTCAGGAGAATTGAGCATCCTGCCAGTGCAGTACTCCAATTTATCGCCAGGAGCAGATGAGGTGGATTGAAAATCAGACCTAGTTAACAACTGGTTTACACACTACTCTCTGCTGTTGTTGTTACATGAGGCCGCAAAAGGTTTATGGCTTATTCAGAAGGGCAACTGTTTCTGTATCATTGCAAGATAATAAATACAAATCAAAGCAGATGGCTGTTTTGCAGTGAGGACTGGACCCTTTTACATCCTTCGTTGTAAACAATTTATTTAAATTTATTTTTATTTATTTATTTATTTTTTATTTATAAACAATTTATTTACTATAACTTCTACTGTGTATATGTGGGAAACATTTGGCTTAGGATGACAGTTTTTGTCTTCAGATATAGATTAACTGGATTTTTACTGAACACGAAATGCAGAGGTTTGAAACACAGGATTTCTAAAATAGCATGAAATACTCTTTTTCTTTGTAGCTGATACAGACTGTGAGTGCAATTGACAAAGATCAGCCTCCTCGAGGACACAAGTTTTTCTTTGAGTTGGTGCCAGAATTCACTGCTCAACCTAACTTCTCCATTGTAGACAACAAAGGTAACTGCTGATTGTACCATCCCCTTCTCAATATCACATTAAATTTAACCCAGAAACTTTTATTGATTCTGCTTTTCCATTCTAGATAACACGGCAGGAATTATGACCAAAAGAAATGGATACAGTCGTAGTAAGATGAGCACCTATCTTCTGCCAGTCATAATATTTGACAATGACTACCCCATCCAGAGCAGCACAGGCACGCTGACCATTCGAGTGTGTGCCTGCGACAGCCGGGGGAACATGCAGTCCTGCAATGCTGAGGCCTTGCTCCTCCCTGCTGGGCTCAGCACAGGGGCACTGGTTGCCATTCTCCTCTGCATCATTATCCTGCTAGGTAAGTACCTGTGATAAGAGGTTTACTTGACTAGGAAAAGGTCTAGTCACTTCTAGATCCCTGATATTCTTAAATCCCTTATACACATGATCCTGCAGTACAATATTTCATACCTGTTATGGTTATGGTGGTGGTTTTTTTGTTGTTGTTTATTTGTTTTGTTCTCCCCCCCTCCCCCTGCAACTCTTTTCTAGGAGGGGAAAAGGAACTGGGAGATGAGGAGAACGAGGTACTATGAGCTGTTTGTCACCATTACTATTCAAAATAATGTCTGAAAAGAATGAGACTGTGCTATTTAGATTAAATAAATTTGAAAATACGTCAATTTTATATACCATGTTTATTTGAATAATGTTTATGTTATAATCAGATCTTCATTTAGAACCAGAACTTTAAAATCATATTCCTCAATCTGAGTGCTAAGTTTTACAGTGATTAAATGACATCAATTATACTACCTATTTAATGATGAATGATTTGTAATTTTTTTCTGCTCAGGAACTATTTAGCTCTAAAGCATAGAATAGAAATTTTCAATTGCTTGCAAGTGGTAGTGAGAACAGTTTACTAAATAAAGTGAGCACAGATGTTAAATGAGTGTTTGGAGGGTAGAAATATTAGATATATGTGGTGATATGTATGAAAAAAATAGAATAAATGCTAGCTCATAATCTGGTGTTAAGAACATAAAAATTGCAACTTCAATGTTTTGCTTACCAGAGAATTGACTCCTTAAAAGTGCCATCTTCTCTACTTCCCAGTAAAACTTCGCAGAAAACCTCTTTCCATTTCTATCTGCCCTTGCAAGCACAACTTGCCAAGGGGGTAGTGAAAAGCTACTGGTATTGGTTTATATAATTATAAAGAGATTTTTTTTCCCGTTTCTAGACTAGATTCAAGATAACACCAGTAAGTATTCAGAGAATCACAGAGGTTATTAGGAGAGGGGCAATATCTAGGAATTCTATTTATAATGTTGGGCATAGGGAAGAGAGAATACTTGAGTTCTGACAAAGTCATCAATATTGCTTAGATTCAAGCATTGCTGCTGTCCTGGTTTCAACATTAGCCATGCTGGCTTTCCCAGGACATTGCCCAGGGATAGTTTGAGCAGTAGAACTTGCTGGGCACCACTTGCAGCAGACAATTATGGTTCAAGTTCTGCCAGACCTAGCTCTTCACCTTGCAAACTTCTTATGTCAACAGGCTCTGTATCTTCAAAGCCATCCTTCATGCCCCAACATAGAGCATGAAAAGATGGAACGTGAAACACATGCCTTTCCTCACTCACAGTGACAATATTACTCTGATTGGCTGTAATGCTTTTAGTACAGGAAGACTGAACTAAAATCAAAAGTCAAAGTGTACCTTAGGACCACATCAATAACACATGAGACTCAGAACAGGATCAGGGGACCATCATCATGCAGAACAAGTACGACCACATCCTGTTTCAGCGCCAGGATTAGAGGCCCTGCTCTACTTAGTGCTACTGAAGCCAAAGAAGCATATGTCTGTTGAGCACCTATACAGAATTGTTAGTCTACAGCTAGTGTGATATTTACCATCTTATTAAATTTTTCAACGAGGAGTAATGTGTTAGAATAGTAGACTGGTGCCAACATCATGTCTTCATAATAACCTTTCAGTGATGTGCCCTTGTCTCATATATGGAGTTCTTAAACTTACTTAAGTGTGCTATTTCTTGTCTAGCATTATGAAAGCTTGAAAAGAATGGCTCGTGTACAGGTAGAAAGAAAAAAGCAAACAAAACAGAGCAGAATATCCTTGATATTCACAACAATATAACATGGCAAATGGAAGAACTCTGCTCCCCTCTCCCTACCTGCAGCATGTCCAATCTTACCTTTTATTCATCGGTACCCAAATCATTCAAAGTAAACACTTAGCTCCTAGACTCAACAAAAGCACTCAGCACTACTGTAATGTATGGTTTAGCAACCACTGTTATGCCTCACTGACAGATGGTCTTTCTGGCCTCTCCTATTTGCTCCAGCTATTGAAGCTAGGCTCAGATTTTTAAATGTGTTTAAGCATTGAACTCCTTCTGCAACCAATAACATTTAAACACTAGAACGTATTTACAGATCTTCAATTTTCATCTGCTTTTGGAAAGGTTCATTTTTGTGTCAATCTTCACCTCTTCAAAATAGAGTCATTCAACTAGCACTTCTAAAACTACAAGGATCATGTTTTTCAAAAGAAACATTTAGTAGCAAAGACCAGATTTCAGTTCTTGCAGTCATTGAAGCCAGAAATGGTTTTGTCAATAATATTGACAGCTGAAGGTCTTCAGGTTCTTATTTTCAGAAGGCCCTGTAGATCCCACACTCAAAAGTGAATTAGACACTTAGGAATACCTAAATCACTAGCTTTCCAGAGTGCAAATTACTTTTGCCAAGGAGATTCAACTACATTTGATAAAATCACCCTTAGTGACTGCCAGAAATGTGGTACTTCACAAAACTAAAATCAAAGTCAAACCTTAGTGGGATGATATATTGCAAGGCATTGCCTACTTTTGAACTTCAGTTTAATTTTATATCTATTTAAAATATATAATATTTTGAACATTGCTCCCATAGGTTTAAAGAAAGAATATTTTTTGACTGCTATAAAATCATTAATACCTCTCCTTATTAACTTCAACCTGGAGATAGCTTTTATCACAATTTTCCTACTAAAAATTCCATTCCAGCCTCAAAACTTTTCTAATTCAACAGATGATATAAAATATTTGCTCATTTATTTAGTTTCTAACTACCCATTTCTTCATCCATTTTTTGTTCCCTTTTAGTATTAGTTGTCTTGTTTACGGCTCTCAAGAGACAGAGGAAGAAAGAACCACTGATCGTCTCAAAGGATGATGTTCGGGACAACATTGTGACCTACAATGATGAAGGAGGTGGGGAAGAAGACACACAGGCTTTTGACATTGGCACACTGAGAAATCCAGAAGCCAGGGAGGAAAGTAAGATGAGAAGAGATGTTACACCAGAAACAATATTTCAGATAAGGCGGACTGCACCTCTTTGGGAAAACATAGATGTCCAAGACTTTATTCATAGAAGGTTAAAGGAAAATGATTTAGACCCAGCGGCCCCTCCTTATGATTCACTAGCAACATACGCCTATGAAGGAAATGATTCCATAGCAAACTCACTCAGTTCCCTGGAATCACTTACCACTGAAGGCAACCAAGACTATGAATACCTCAGTGACTGGGGACCTCGGTTTAAAAAACTGGCAGATATGTATGGAGGAGAGGATAGTGATCGAGACTGAGAAAGTAATCTGTGACCTGGTCAGTGTTAGTGGAATTCATGTGTATGTTACTAGATAAAGTGGCCTACTCTCTCTTACTTGAGAATAAAAAGAATACAAAAAATAGGTGTTGTCTTAGTAAGGGTTTGCTTAATCAGTAAGTCAATGTGAATGAATATGAATTATTTAGATTTTTAAAAATCTATAATTCACCCTCTCTGCCTCAAAGCCTCAGATGAAAGGGTTTTGTTGTGAATGGAAAGAAAATAAAAGGCTTTTTGTGCCTTTAATAATGACATGGAAACTCCATTTTTTTTTAAATTACTTTGCATTACCTTTCCTACTCTTGGACAGTGTGCACCTGCAATGTAACATAATCTCAAAAATATACATCAAAAAGATTAATATTACTGCCATATTTATTGAGTTAAAGAATGTCTGTGTGTTGATTCATCCTGATATTTTTATATATGTATATTTATATTTTTGTATTTTTATTAAATAAATTAGTATTTATAAAAACACTACTTACTCATGTACTTTGTTAATCATAAAGAACTGTCAAATCTTTCTGAACAAAGGAAAGTGTGTATTGTGCAATACTTCATTTTTGAATGCATCTTCTTATATGGGATTAGTGGTTGAAATGTACTGTGCAAGAATGATATGGAGAGAGTGCTCTGTAATGGGAATGAAGTGTAGAAAAAGAAAAACTATTTCAAAAAAGTGATTATAAATAAATACATCTGACTTGCAATGTGTATTACTATATGGCAGAATAATACAGTTTCATGGTGAAACTCACTCCCACTTCTTATATGAGCAGGTGACCAGTGAGCAGATTTAACAGGTATATGCCTGAGGATTTAAGGAACTATAAAAGTTTATTCTGGTATATATGAAAGCAATTTTATAATATGTCTTTTAAGAATTGAAAAATTAAGCAAACACCATTAATGAAAGGAAGGCTTTTGTATTCTAATCTTATTTGGGGGCCTTGACACAAATAGACAAATCCGACATGTTATTCATAGTTTCTTTTAAATAAAAGTGAGCTGAGCAATAAAAACAAAGTCCAACTAATATTTTAGTAAAGATGTTAAACTTCTATTCCTTCAAAGAAAGTGCATGCATTTGCATATTTCCTAAAGGCAGTCATGAAGTATATATTTGTGTTCAAAATATATTTGCCAGATCAGCTTTTATGTAATGCACATTTTTTTTTTTCACAGCCAGGATAAGAGGAATTTAAATGGATCATGTGATCTAGCTGAGGGTTGCAGAGTTTATCCACATTCGTTTAATAAAAAGGAAAAATCAAAACCCCCAAATATATGGAAAATGTGTCAACAGTGTAGGAGATACACTATCCATAGCATTTCCATTTTTATTAACAACTTTAGGGAAAAGCAATTTCATACAGATGTTCAAAATAATAATGTTCCAAGGTATCCTTTATGTTACTTAGCTATTTTTCAGATCCTTTCAAAAAGAAACTTAAGATACACATTGACAATGTAATGCGGACTACTGAGGCACTCATCTCCTGACAAAAAGATAATAAAGAGGCTCTAGCCAAGACTCCTTCAGCCAGATATAGGAACACATTCCTGCCTAATATTTTCCTCTTTAACTCTCAGATTATTTATCAAAATTATTTCTTAATTATTATTTATTTTATCCTTCTACCATAGTCTTCTGTCAGCCCCAAGACATCTCATTTCAAGTTTTCTCACACTGAGCTCTTTTTCATGGGGAGTGGTGGAATGTGTGTGTTTGTCATCGTGGTTCCAAACAAGCACCTGAACAGTTTGCTGTAAGCAACATTATGTTGCAGACAAAAAAGTCAAAATAACCTGCAACCATGTGTCAGCTATGAACATGGATGTGATGCAGTAGCAATATATCAGTGTACAACTTGATGGCATAGGAAAACATATTTCTGATTTTTGTCTTTTAGAGGTAAAAGCAAAAGTTTTATGAATTGTATGTTCTCAATATTGTTGTGGCAAAGTAAAGTATATGGCAATCCATTAGTCTGAATTCAATTTTCGTAACTTTAAGACACTGCCATAAGGTGGGATAGGGAAAAAAAAAAAAAGACAATAAAACAATTATGTTCCTGAAGAGAAATGACTGGGGCTGAGGGAGGGAAGTGTGGTAAATCCAAAGGAAGCTAACAGAAACAGAATATAGGATGAACTTCCTTGACCTGTAGAACCTGTACACCAAACTTCATCTTACACAGTAGACTGGACTAAGAAAACTTTCAGCAATTTGGTAAATTGTCATCAGAAGTCAGAATACCACACAGTGAAATATCAGAAGAGAAGAAAATGAAAATACATCTGCCCTCAAGCAAGGACAGATACAGACAAAGTATATGTCTCTGGAGTTGACTAAGCTTTTAAGAAGTCAAGATTTGATGTAGAATACATCAAAGGGAGCCAGTGGGATTTCAGAGGCTTCTAGTGAAGGCAGGATGAAAGAGTGTGAAGCTCTTCCTTCAAGACATATAAAATTAATTTAGAAATTATATTTTCCACAAAGAGATAATCCTATTTGTGTATTTTGGGATTTTGTTTTGTTTTTCTTCAGTGACAGAAAGAAAAAAGAAGTATTGCACAAGTCACCTCACAAAATGCTCTGGTAGATACATCCAGAGCATCCACAGTATCATTAAGTCATGGTAACACTGTGGCATTTTGGGAAGAGCAGAAAATCCAGGAAATCAACAAAAAATGTATCTCCATCCCCTTCTCTTACTCTAGGTTGCCTCATTCCATGAGTCATTGTCACTAAAGTAAAGAGAGGGATCTTTAGCCTTTGTTTTCAGCAAAAGAATTATGCTTTCCTATTAAGAAAATGAGCTGTGAGTCTAAGAACCCTGTATTCCTTAAAGGAATATACATGTAAACAGAGACCTATGTGGATTTACAGCTCACAGAATTTCACATAGTTGACATAGTAAAGCAGGTAGTTTCTCAAAATTGCTTAAGATTTCAAGCATTCTTACAGTGAATAAAACTAGTTGACAGTTTATCACCTGACATCTAATTAGTAGTTCTTTGGGCTTGTTCATTCAAATGGGCTACAGAAACCATTATTTTCTATTAAAATTGATTGAGTTTGGTGGGTTTTTTTTCTGCTTTCACTCTTTTATTTGAAACAACACAGCAAACAGCATATCACAGATGAGGAATTTGTATTCACAGTAGAACCTACTGTGGACAGGAAAAGGGCCAGATACAGAAGCTATCAGGAAATTGCATAGCATTGGCAGATCCAGAAATCTACCTTTTCAGATTATAAAGGTGGCAGAAAAACTTCAGATCACCCTTTGATTGATTTCTGTCTTCAGTTAATAAGTTGAGACTGATGGAATCATGTACTTAAATTTTTTGATCATTTAAAAAATACCATCGAAGCTCATAATTCAATGAATTAACAGGAATTTTGAGAAGGAAAGGAGATTGTATACTAAACATGTATACAAACAACTCAATTTGAAGTCCAGTTACTGGTAAGTCTCCTCCTTTTAACTATCACTGAAAGAATGGATATATGATTTTTCTATGTCTTAAAGGCAGCATCACACCTGGATCCCACTGTTATGTTGTATGTGGATTCCCAAAGATACAGAGAAGAAAAAGAAGGTTGTGAGAGAGTTACTAGAGCTTGGTGGCCATTTTTGGTTTCACAGGTCCACATTTGGAGGATCTGGGTGAGATCCAGCATGGATACTACTACCATAGTGTCATGTAAGGAGCTAACTGACATAGAAAAAGTCTTTGAGCTGTCCAATAAAAAATGGTACTGATGAAGCTATTAACTTTCTTTGGTACTTTCAGATAAGTGACAATGGTCACTTACAAAAGGTACAACAAAAAGATCACGATTCAGCTGTATAAGCAAAATAAACATAAGCCCAGTAATGGACAGAAATGTTAAATGACACAGTAGGATATGCCATATGGTTAAGCGTCAGGAAGCAACGAGAGAGATAAGAAGTCAGAACTCCTTCCAGTGATGCTTGTGCAGGTATTCATCCCTCTGTGAGAGAACAGAGGCACAGAAGCGCTGGACATTTCATGCTTATGCACATCTTCATCCTCTGTGAAGTCAAAAGTGCTTAGCAAAGTTCTGGATCCATAGGATTTCCTAAAACCTCATACATGTCTCACTCGGGAGTTCAAGGTTGTAGGACCTTAGAAAAGGCTCAAGACAAAGTAGAAAAGTAATTCTTTATGGTGTTTATCTCACCAAGGATCTACTTTTCTGCCACTCAGATCTGTTGTGGTTCACTGAAAAGGAGAACAAGTAGTTGGAAACACTTAGAATTTACAAGACTAACTCAGGATCTCTTGAAGAAAAACTACTTGTGACTGCTAAGGGCTAAGATAAATTTAGTAACTCCTGAGAAAATAGTTAGGTTTAGTGATCATTCTGAACAGACCTAAATCGATTTTGAATGGGCTCTCTCCAGGGTTAAGAACAAATAAGCTGAGAAAAAGGAGTAAAAATGAACACAGAAAAATTCCAAGTGAATGCTCCAAGAAAAAAAAAAAAGAACCCAAACATAAATCCATTCCACTGCGATGGAGACTTGGTTTGTAATGTTCATGCATTTTTTATTTCTTTTCACTTAAACTGAATTTTGCACCATCTTCATAGAGTTACAAGCTTTTTCTGGTAAATAGTCTTATAAGTAAAACATAATACTGGAGACAGTCTCCTAGAGGTTACATCGTTCAGTGAAATGCCGAAAGAGATTCCTCATTATGCCAGATTAAGCATTCTAAGTGCAACAACTGCAGTACATAAACATTCCTAAAATTTGTAGTCCTTTCATTAAATGGCTGTTTTCAGAACAGAATAGTCCCACACAGAACAAAAAATATATGAAACTTTCCCTTAGTGCTTTCTTTATGCACTGATGCCAACAGACATTAACACCTTTTATTCTACCAAAAGCATTTCAACTGCTAATGGACAAATTTACACTGAAAGTTGTATTTTGAAGATATATTTATACTTTACTCCTCACTTGTGCTTACCAGGCAGATAGCACACATAAGTGTTCAGTTCTAAAAACAAAAACAAACAAACAAAAAAAAACCAATCCAACCCAAAACCAAAACAACAAACAAACCCCAACCAACCAACCAACAACAAACAAAAAAAAAACAAATAAAAAAAAAAGAAAAGAAAAAAAAAAGGCAGAATGGAGAAATCAAAATTTTTGCCTGTGCTGAGGGAAGATGAATGGGAAAGACCTGAATTCTAGAAGAATTTTTCAGGAACATGTCATGAATGATACTTTTTGTAATGCACCTCTTTTTTTCATTTTATGTGTATGGATGAGCGTATATAAATGTATATGTTAAAAAAAATCACCACTTTATTATCCTATAAGGTTAACCAAGAGTAAACTCTAGATACCACACCTATTCAAACAGAGATACCCATCTTAAAGGTAAAAAACCATGAAGGAATACAATACATATTCAACTAAGTGTAACCCACAAAATATAAAACAATCCAATTTTGCAGATTGTTTTAGGTTCTACCATCTGGTTGTTAGAAGGCGTATTTTAAACTTTGGTTCCGTTTCAGTCCATGAATCTGGCCTGAACTCTATTTAAAAATTACTTCCATATTTGGGATTTTGCATCTTCATCACAATCTCATAGAAATGAAAATGCAGAAAAAGAGCGTTGAGAGTATCAACGTTCTTGTGTTCCAAAGAAATTATATTGATGTTATTTCTGCAGGGGAAGTGAGTGCCTTTGCTTGCAATCAGCCCACTGGTTGTCACTAGACACCATGTAGGAGAGGAAAGCCAGGGAACACGTACTTCTTTCACTTTACTCTCTGCTACTCCATCACCCCCATTCTAAGCAAAGCACTCTGCAGCACCCTTCGCCCACTCGAGCAAAATTCATTGGAATACTTTTTAGCAAATTTCAGATCACCAGTAAAAGTTGAAGAAGTGACAGTGTTTTGTCACAACTTCAATGTTTTTTTCTTGTGCACTGTTTCAGCAGGAAATAGGTTTTCATAAAAGCCCTGTAAATTAAAGTATGAGCATATTCCTGATTTGTTCATTTTATGATGGAATTTGACACAACTCCTGTCATAACACCTATTAACATACCTTTATCAAACTTGGAATGAACTCTGTAATTTTAAAAGCATTTGCTTTTAGAGTCAGTGTGCCAAGCATTTCTCCCATCACTTCTCACAGGGGAATGACAAGCTGTACAAAGTAAGCCTGCACAAACATAGGGTTTGATTTTTGGTGGGAGTAAAATGATAATAACACTGTTCACTGCTTATAGCTTTGAGTTACTGGTAGATATTTAGAACAGACTGGAAACAGTTCATGATCTGTTTGTGGAGCAAAAAAATATCTTTGTAGAAAAAAGATCCCAAAACCTGGCTGGTATCCTTGAAGCTTTCTTTTCCCTACAGCAGCCAGAGGCAGAAGGCCCCTCCTGGACACTACATCACATAAGTATATATCTCGCATATACTAATGGAAGAAGTGAAAGCTATAGTTTCATGAGTAAAAATGGCAAGAAGGAAATTAGGGTTGGGATTTTTGTCACTTGAGAATTGCTCTTGTGGCTGTCAGAAAGCAGGCTGCTAGTTGCTAGGGGCAACAATAATAATACTTACTTCTTATATAATGCTTTTTATCCCTAGTTTTTAAAGCTTTTTTACAAAGAAGGTCAGTGTCATTATCACCATTTTACAGGTAGAAAAAGCACTTATTTGTTCACTGGCTTCCCCAAGGACACCCAGCAGGACAGCAGTGAAGATAGAAGCAGAAAACTGCTCTACTCTCCCCAGGCCAGACTGCCTTGAGGACATTTAGGAGACATTAATTTATGTACTGTCACTGCTTAAAATGATCAGAAATTTTGCTTTTAATTAGCTTTTGCTGCCCCCAAATTATCAGACCTATGGAAGAAGGAAGACCTTCCATGTAACACAATGAGTCAAAGATCCTTTCCAAATGAAAGATGTGTTTTGGCCAGGTCCAAAGTAGTTTCAGGAGGACAAGTTGAGTGAGTCTCCTGGGCTTACTTCCTGCAGGAAAGTCAATGAAAAGGGCTATTAATTCGAGGTACAAAGGGAAAAGGATAGGCAAAGAAATGTGCAGTAAGCCCTAAAAACTGCAGGACTGTGCTCAGATTTGACAGATGCAGTTTTAACCTAAAAGTTAATTTTTCATTTAAATCAGATGACAGCAGTACAGAAGGGGTGGACACTGGAAGAACATCAGCTTGTAGTACCCAACACCAGCTGGTCTCTGTTGTCTCAGAACTGATTGTTTTTTTATTTCTAAGGACTCCTTCCATGCCTTTCCATTTGATTTCTTGATGAGACATTATCTTTTGATTGCTGCTGAAAAAACCTAATTTTTTCCCTAGCAATTCCAGATTTCTAATTTAATGACAAATCTCTAGGAACAAGACTGAGCAGCTCTCAGCAGAGATGCAGAGAGAAAACAAGACATGAAGAGGCTTTTCAACCCCATCCCCTGTGTAAATGAAGGACTTTGTTTCAACTAACACTCAAATTAGGATACAGAATGGACACCAGGCAGTACAAGAACATCCAATGGGATCCAGAGTGAGAGCCAAAGAGAGTAAACAGCTTCCCCACCTGCTAACACATATGTTGCCATCTGCAGCTTACTGACCAAAGGGGAAGTTTGATCTTTTCCAAAGCCATGGCAGTGCGTTTTCTTCTGTGCCATGGCTGAGTGCCTTCAGCCATCCTGTACAATAATGCCAGAATATTTGCTGTCACTGATGTTCAGCCAACCCTGCACTATTTTACAGCCAGCTTTTGCACAGCACTACCGGTAAGGGCCAGATTTCACCCACTGCATTTTTCTTCCAAAGTCAGTGACAAGTTGCTGTACTTACCAACACCAAAGTCATTGCAAAGTATTATGAACATTATAATATTTTAGGGGTAACAAAACTCTCATGTTAATGGCCTTTCTTTTGATTTCACGAAAAGCCCTTAAAAATTAAACAAAAAGGAATTTTGTTTGTATTGTGTTTGTATTGCATTTTGGATACAAACACGTTTGTAATAGTGATGTAATCTGATATAATTCACACACGCATTTTGGTGATATAAAGGAGACCTTTTTCAATGTTTTGAACCAGATAGTTGCATGTATATTAAAAGCATAATCCTAAAAATGTTATAAAGCAAGTTTAAATAAATTTTAAAGGGTTGAACAGTATATATATTGCATATATAATTTGCAGAAAGACACTGTACAGATTTTTAAATAATCTTACAAAAACTGTGTATTTATACTGTCTTAGATAAAGTGGAGGGGAAAAAAGGTGAAATATTTTTCCCTAGAAAATAGAGACTTTCCTATAAAAAAGATCTATACATTTGCAATAGAATGAAAGTCTGAAGAAAATGGTAATATCTTTTATCCCACTATATTAGCTGCTTTAATAAAGGCTTATGAATCCCTTCTCGTCAGGACTGACAAAAACTAAAAAAAATTCCAATGGCACTCTGCAATATAAGCTTTCAAAATCCAAATGCCAAATTAATTTCTTAATTGTTTACTAACAGAAATTTTCCTTTATACATTTCAAATTTGGAGTATTTTTGTACTGCAACATTTGGAAGATAGATGTACTGTTATGCTCTACAGCTAAATTTAGGGAACTTTGGCAATTAATAATGTTTTCAATTCACTTTTGTCATGTGCACATAAATATATCAAATCAGTTAATAAGAAAATATTTTTCTAATCTCATGTTTCATCCAGTAGGGCAACACACTGCTTGCATTTTGTAGGATAAGACTGTCAACATACCCCTAGAGGCAGACAAGCAGAATGTCTAAGCATCTAGTTCAAAATCATTAGATAAAGCAGTGTGCAACCTTTAAAGTAGTGCATAATTCTTATACATAATACATATATATTCCAAATAGTTTTTATTATGTAACTAAATAGCAATGTATCCTGCAGCTTTGTAATATATGGATTTTTTTCTTTTTAATTATTGCATACAACTTCTGAAAAGCCTGTAGGTCAAAGCAGCCAAATGTTAGATTTTAAGAAAATTCCTGCCATATCATAGTTATCCTGCCAAAGACGGGAACTCTGGACTGTCAGGTTGCATCACTGGATTGCAAAAATCAAGAGCAAGAACACAACATTTGACTCCAAACATTCATAGTTCCAAAGTAAGTTACATTCCTGATTTGATAAAAGTCTCATCCAAGTCTTGCTTCCCGATAATGCTCAGATACAGAGCATTTTTACAGGCAACTCTATCAAGTTGCAACATTATCATGGAATCAGGCCTGAATTATTCTCTGAATTACTTCAGTTCCATTTAGTGATGGGATTATTCTGAATATCCTGGTGAACAAAGACACCGCAGACATGGATCAACAGACCTATGAAAATGAAAGTTCATTGTTTCAGTAGTTTCCAGCTTTGAGAACATGGTGAAGCAATTATCACATTACACTTAGGAGCTACAGATTTAAGATTCCTTTCCCTCCATAGGAAATTATTTGGATTTGGATAGCCACCAGTCTCATTGCATCATAGTCTTTCCATTTAGGGTATGATGCAAGTGAATGATGCCAAGATGAAACTGTACGAAGTTGCTGCAATAGAAAGTATACACTGTGTAAAAATATAAATATAGGAGCATAAAATCTAAATAATACTTAAATCATTGAACATATGTAGTGCCTATCAGCAGGTCTGAACAACACAGTCATGTTCTATCATGTTCAAGAACAAATCCATTTTCCCCTGAGTTTCTTTTTCTCCATTGTCTTCTCTCCAATTTTTACAACTAACCCCAGGATTTTCACCTGCAGCCTCCAAGTACATACAGGAAATTATTGACTGTTGTGCATCCATAATCAGTGTAGTACTGCCTTTTGATTCTGTAGTATTATTTTTCTCACTGATTAAAACTGCAAAAACAACTTTGGATGTGGTTCTGCTCTCTAGAATATTGTTGCTGCTGTTGATTTGCTGCTAATCTTTTTGTTCATGCAAGTATCCACAACTGTAGTTCTTGTTTCCTGACACACAAAGAGATTAGTCCAGTAGTTCAGTTCTTTCAGATTGCTTTAGATATTGGAATACTATTATTTTTTTCCTGAGAGATGTAGGACAATAATTGGATTATTTAATCTTAATTGTTTCCTTTTTTTTTTTTCCGCTTTTTCTTTTTTTACTGAAGGATGTACATTCTTTTCTCTGGGTCATATCAGTAAAGGCTAGCAAGCAGCCTCTAGAAATGAAAGAGGAGATCTTAGCTCAATACTTATCCTGCCCTGTACTGGGCCATTTTAATAGCTGCTCATAGATCTATCATCCATGAAGCTTTAAAAGATCTCCTTTTATTCCATTTATGTTTTAAATAGTTTCTATTCAATTATTGTCTAAGCTGGCATGTGCTTCAAACCTGTTACCTGATTTTCTCAAAAAAAAAAAAAGATGAGATCAAGTTTTATTTTTTTAAATTATCTTTTAAAAGTTATTGACTATCTTTTCATGCATAAATAGGTTTTGAATAGCTAATTATAAACCCCCAAACAAACTGTAGATTAAATAGCATTGGCAACTTACTGAAGTTTAGAAGGATGTAATTTCATTTGCAATTAATTAATGTAATGTTGTTTCTGTTTTGTAAAAAAAAACTAACTATGCTCATTAGAGACTATAAAACCTTGTGGCACTTATTTGCTTAAAATTAATAGAAAATAGATTACTATTGTACAAAAAATCATGTTTAGATAAAAGATAGGATAAAAGAAGACTATTTATGTACAAGTTCTTTACTATTTACTGTGGATCACAGATTTCAAATTACAGTTTGGGAAAACCCATAATCCATCATATAAAAAGATACACATATATGATAGTATGAAAAGGATAAATGTGTGGAAAGATGAAAGATAATCAAAATTTCAGAACAAAAATCAAAATCAGATATTTGAGTCACATTTTAAAACTCACAGGACACAAATAGACTAATCAAGGGACAGGCAGTGAACTGTCAGAAATGTTTTCAGCGACCAAGAATAGAAATTGGCTAACGAGAAGTCTGGTTATGTGTCTGCATTATGCTATTGATTTTAGCAGTCAGGAGAAAAAAACTAGAAAAGGCTAAATTTATGAACTAGTTTTGTTGATCATTAGATCAACACTGATAGCTTTCAAACCTCTTTCAGCCACCAATCCTACAAATATAATACTTGTATTCGAAAGATGAGTAATTCCTAAACCAGACCTTCATTTTTTTTTAAACTAGCTTGTTCTTATTTAAAGAACTTTGCGTAGTATCTTCAAAATAAATTCGAGGACAATACAGTGCTAGCTTCAGTTCAGCAAAAATGAGGATTCCAAATTTATTAACCTTCAGTGTATTCAAGATCATATTTGTTCAGTCTCCTAGTAGAAATATTGTTTTCGTTCTTAATTGTGCCTCAAACGCAGCATGGAAGCACAATGACAAGCTGTGTCCATTTTCTGCTCATGCATCACCCAGAGTTCTCCAATTGGAACTTACAGAGTGAAAAGTGAAATTGAAGGAAAGAGAAGATTTTGTGGCATAAAAAAAATTGTCAAAAGGTAAAGTTTCCTCTGCTATCACAAAGGCTAGGAAATAACCTATGGCCATGTTTAAAATAATTTTAATAAATGAAAACAAAAAGTGTCCTTTAAACCAAGCAGATTCCCACAGTAGAATTCCACCATTCAAGTTTGAGCAGACCAGAGGAAAAAGACCTAAATACCACATGTGGTCTACAAGACACTTTCTTTCAGAAACACAGGGTATTCAATTTAGAATTACAAATAGGGATCTATAGAAAGACTATAAGGAAATTAAATATCAAAGCACTGATATTTGTTAAAGTAGAGAATTATCTCCCCAGGGAAAATGCATTTGCTAATTTACTTGGGGCAGTTTAAATTAACTAAGAGAAGAACAAACAAAAATGCAGTAGAGAATCATAAGGGATGGAAATAGAATGAAGCAATTACTAAGAAAATATTACACTTTTATATCAGTATCATCTGCAATATTTAATAATTGTACATAGATTCCTTTTATTAATGCATGGTATGGAGATGCTGGACCTGGACCTGCAGAGCTTGTCCACTGACAAACTTTTTTATACCTGCAAAATACCCTATCAAATTGTATTTATAGGTCAACGTTCTGGTTTGTTTTTTTTTTTTTTTTGAAGAAGAAGCGTCTCATTTCCTAGCACTGGTACATAAGCATAAGCCCTTTGTGGCATGGAAATGCCAAACTTAGAATCCTGCTGTGACTTTTATGTGTGTGTTTTCAAAAAGGAATGTTTATGCTAATACAGCAAAATGCTTGAATCAACCCAGTATGTGTCATTTATATGTTCTCTTGCACTCCTAAGGAATATTAAAAAAAATGGTATTTCTTTGGCCTCAATTTCAGCATTATACAGAAGAAACCACAAGAAAATATTAAATATTTTGATTATGTTTGAAAAACATTAAACATGACATTCAATGTATCATCTGTTAACAGCATACAGTTCTTGTACTGCTTCTTGGGATGTAATCAAAGAAAAACAAATCACCAATATGTCAGATATGGAAATTTAGGTCTCAGTAGCATAAACAGATTTTGTACACTACATACATATATAAATATTATCATTCCCATGTGGACTTTTCTTTATTCTTTCCCATTTTTTTGTATAGTACAGCACTGAAGTTATTTGCTGTACTACCATTATCATACTGAGATGTACACAGAACAAAAAAATGAAAAAAAAAAAAGAGGAAGAGAATTTCATTTTTTTTCTGTAGGAAAAATCTAGCAGGCACAGAGTGCTTTCACTGGCTTCTGTTTCTGTCCCACTTCCTCTGCCACCCAGAAGGCTACGAAAAATATCACTCACAGATAAAACTGCTAACTCTCATAACAAGAAAGGTTGGGCTTCTGTATTCAGAGAAATAGAGCCTCAGTGCCCTGAATTATGGTCTGTGTCACTGGGGAGGATGCTGAGAAGGGTGAAAATAAAACAGGACATCGACAGAACAATTAATAACATGGATTAGTTCTTCATCATGGAGCTTCCCATACCAGAAGCTGGAAGAAAAAATTTCCACTATTGTCTTATATTGAAATTTGAATATTTGAGACCAAGTCCTTGACCTCAAAGCCTGCTTTAGAGTGGAGGGTATTTTACTTTCTAGTTTCAAATAACAAAATTAAAAGCCTAAAGAACAGATCAATTTTTGTTAAATTTTATTCTATCTAGAAAAAGATTTTATGAAACCAACATGCCCAATATATAAAATTAATCTAAATTATTATTGTAATGTTTTACCAATTACATATACATTTTTTAATTATTTCCAGATTTGTTTTTCATATGAAACTTTCAAATGTATTTTTAAGTATTACTTTCTTACCTAAAGGAATATGATAATTCTTTCTGGAACATAAACATTCTGCTTGATGACTCTACTATATTGGTATAACAAGTTGGGAACATATTCTATGGGAAAGATTACAAAATTCTGTTTAAACACTTTCCTTCAAATGTTTCTTATAGCAAAGAACAGGAAAATTTAACTAAAGATCAGTATTTTTAGGTCTTTATTGACAGGTCCTATCTTTTTACAATAATTTTTACTTATAATGAAATATATAAGGTTTCCTTAATACTATATTTTGTTAGTGTGGTCCTGCATAAAGTTCTTTGGACAAAAAAAAAAATATTTGAGTGGCAATACATGTTTCTCAACTTAAGCCTTACTGGTACAGGATTTTTAATATTAAGGAAAACTCTAAAGGAATTATCTGCCCTAGTACATCACTGAATGATAATGTGTTTCAAGAAACACTTGTGTTTCAAGAAAAATGAATGCTGCACTGTGCCCTGCATGCTTATCAGCTTGCTTTTGTCAAATCCATTAATTGAACTACTATATGATACTATGTTCAGCATATAAAGCCAGGTGAAGAAAGAAAGGAGACATTTGGAGTGGTGGCCTTTGTCTTCCCCAATGACCATTACACGTCATGGAGTCCTGTTCTCCTGGGCATGGCTGAATACTTGCCTGTGCAATGAAATCATTGAATGATTTCCTTGTTTTGCCTTGTATTCATCCACAGCTTTTGTTTTCCCCATTAAACTGTCTTCACCTCAACCCACGAGTTTTCTACCTGTTACCGCTTGGATTCTCTTCTCCATCTGGAGGTGGAAGTGACATAGTGAGGGAGTGGCTGTGTGGGGCTCCCTTGACAGATGGGGTTAAACCACAACACAGAAAAAACACAAACAAGGCTTCAAACCCCAGCTTTGAGATAAATTGAATGTATTTAGGTCATTTCAATGTTTCAGTCTTTTAACCTAGTCTCAAGTCAAGACTGTTACTTGTCCTACCCTTCTGCATTATCTCTGAAATTCTATTTTATCACCAGAATCCATACTTAAATCTGTGATACTGTATCTCAATAAAGCTTTCTAGTTGAATGAGCATTCAGATAAGCAGGCAACTTCAGAAATACACAGAACCCAGTTTGCCTGCTGTGCTCCTCAGAGAATATGACCTTCCACTCTGCCAGCTGCCCAACTTCATGGAGAAGGATGTAGATGCCCTTGGCAGGGCTGTTGTGCCCACCTAGAGCAGCTTGAGTGAAAATGAGGATATTAGCCAAAGAGACTGCTAGAAAACACCATGCGACTTAGGTAGAAAAGGATACACATGACCCATTTACCGCGTGGTTACATCATGGTCAGAAGTTAGAACATGTCAAAACCTATGCGGTTTATGTTAGAATTGGTAATCAGAAATGAGTGTCTTTTTCTCTTCATTTCAAACATCAGCTGTCTTCATGTTTCCAATTAAAGGTACTTGGAAATTTTCATTTCTGATCAAACCTTTTATTTCCTATCTCTGTATTAAAATGTTTAGTCTTGACATTAGAATTCTATCTAATTAATCAGTTATCCTCACAAAATTGATATAATTTTTATTTATATATTTAATATGCAAAACCAATATCAAAGGATATTGATATGTAAATATACATTTGTCAAAAGCAGGCACATGCTGAATCTTTACTAAATCGTCAGGATTTTGTTGAAATGCAGCCATAATTATTTATGCTGCATAACTTTTTGACTCTTCTGAAATACAAAAAGCAAAGCAAAACAATACAAAAAGAAAGTAGTGATTCTGTATTCTTAATTGAAGGCTGATACTAGGTTTTGGGTTTCTGTGAAATGTATCTACATTCATCTTAGAAAAGAGTAATGACCTTCTGCATATGCATCATGTGGGCAACTCCCTTCAAATCTTTATTCACTATAAGTTTTGACAAACTTTCCTATTAGAGAAAATTAAATTTAATTAATAAATTTAATAACACTGCATACCCCAGGGAAGGATTGTAGATGCAAAGATGCACCTTCTGTTGGTCCCTTTTGGTTCTGCAAACCTCCCTGCTGACTTTGAACTACTGCTCGGACTCGTTCAGTCAACAACTAAAATTAATAACCCTACACTATCATAGCTATTACTGCCAGAAAGTCTATTCTAAAAAGCCATATGACCACTAATTATATTCTATCATAGAAACTCAACACACCTAGATAAAAATAAAAAGCAGTGTCTTGGTTTGCGACTATCATATAAATACAGTTATGCTAAAATTATTGGGTTTGTTTATTTTTTTAAAAAAGTTAAGTAATTGCCTTTTATATAGCTATTTTACATTTTTTGCACATTCTTTCACAAAGATGTCAATTTTTGTAAACCCATGTCTTAGTAATAATCCTAATGCAAACAATTAAGTTTGCAACTTCCTTAAAACATGTAAAAAACAACTCAGAATTTGTTATTATAAAACAAAGTTGGGAACCTCCTAAATGTAGACAAGAAAACAGAGGAAGACTGTACAGTGGAAGATCAGGAGTCCAACCTTGTTGTTTTATAAGCAGGTTTTTATATACAAAGTAGTAGCTCAAATTTGAAGGACATAAATGTGTTAGATTGGTAGAATAACTAGGATTGCTATGGAGAGAATTCAGGAAGATGGGATTATCAACAATGCCAGATGCTGAAATCAGGTTGAGGACTCTGCATTAGCAGAGAATAAGAGGGCATTAACTACTCCAGGGGGAGTGGTTTCTATGGAAGCCACAGAAGAACCATCATTGAATTTGGACAAATATATTGCATCATGGTAAGAACACACATCTGAGAGCTGTGATGATCAACAACAGATTTCTTACTTTTGTAAAAAAAATACACAAAAAGCCAAAAACCCCCACCACCAACCCCTGCCCCCCCAAAAAACCAACCAACCAACCAACCAAAAAGAAAACCAAAACCCCAAACAAGTTTAATGTTAGAGAAATTCTTGGTACTACTACACACACAAAACTCCCCAAGCACCGGAGCAGGATTGAGAGAGGATAAGAGAGAGCTTACTTCCATGTTATTTCACTTTCTTCTTGTCCCTTCTTGTCTTGTCCAGAACCAAGACTATATGGAAGATACCACCAGTCAGCAAAAAAACCCAACCAAACAAACAAACAAAAAACCTAACAAAAACAAACAACCGACCAAGAAAAAACAAACAAAACAAAAACGAAAGAAAGAGGCAAGAAGAAACAGAATGGAGAGAAAGATGAAGCAAGATCTTTATCTTTTTGGGAGATGTACCTATGGAGGACAAGTGGGGAAGAAATAATTCACAGGAAGACAGGTTATCTAATTTGTCTTTTTCAAAGGTTTATAAACTAGATTTTGTAGTTCACAGGATTTATTTGTCAGATATCCTGATAAAAAATCTCACATTGCTCTCTGAAGACAGTCATTTTATGTCAGTATGAAAAACTAAAGGTCACAAAAGCAATACACATTGAATACATTAAATGTCCATTAGCCATTTGCGAAGCACAATACAAAATATAAGGAAAATAATTTCCACCTCAGCTCATAATTACAGTGAAGTTACAGAATTTCTATATATAGTTCAATATCTACTTTTAAAATTCTAGGGAAATTTAGAACTGATATGTCAAAAAATGCCTCTGGTTTCACACACATGTTCTTTCATGCACTAAGCAAGAGAGTAGCATTCAGAAAATTCTGGTTTATTGGCAAAACACCATGGGTATGTTCTCAGACACAGTGAAAACTTCAATTACTTTTTACAGTTGAGGGGCACAGTCTTTATTTACTGAGACCAATCCCTATACTATTTTTTTTAATATCATTAATATTATTACTAACTAGAAGGAAAAAAACCCAAAAAGGACAGTAAAAAAGATGAAAGAAAAATGGGTACATTTCTGAAACTATGGATAAAAGACTTACTGTGTTGTTGGTTCCTCTGTTAAGTAGCACATTAAAATGGACTAACATAAATATACACAGCAAAACGGGATCTAATTTTCTGGGCTAGTTAGTTAAGTGGCAGCAACTTTGCTGATATTTCCATCAAACTGAGCAGTATTGCTGATGGCTGTATAACTAGACAATTATATAAATGTTACACGTTATTTTTACAGGATTATAGTGAATTAAGATGTTCTGCTTTAATAATAAAAGAAAAAATGCAAATAGCAAACCAGTTTTGTTTGAATTTCATATTTCTGTTTAGATATTGAACAGTCAGTAGGTTCATCTACCACAGAACTTGAAATCTAAATGTTTTTAGAAATTTAGCAATAACTGGGAGCTTTTTTATTGTAATCAATAGACAGTTTTGATTGTCCCTTTAAATATTAAGTCCTCTCATGTTTTGTATAAAACTATTAGTCTGGCAGAAATTTTCAGTTCATGTTTAACTAAATTAATGATTTTGATAAACAGCAGTTATCAATAACATATTTCTAGGCCGTGTGTTTTTTCCCATTATGTATAAAACTAGCAAATGGAGATTTTTTATTTTCTTTTTTGATTTTAGTAAAAGATATTTAAAAGTGATTTTCAAGCTACTCTGAAAAACACCCATGAATATGCAAACATCTGTACTAGCTTCATAGATACACTAAAAATATTATATAAAAAAAACCCCACACTATTTACACTTCAGAGGCAACTGCTGCTAGTACAAAGACAACAGAGATCACTATTGTTTAACTGGAAAGATTTTATTCTACCTTCCTTAATAAAATGTAGGCAAATTTATTATTGCAGAAAAGAAAACTATTCCAGACTGCTCAATAACATATACATTTACTATGAGGGTAGTGAGACACTGAGAAAGGCTGCCCAGGGAAGTTGTAGATGTCCAGTTTCCAGAAGTGTTCCAAGTCAGGTTTGATGGAGATTTGAGCAACCTGGTCTAGTGGAAGCTGACCCTGCTCTTGGCAAGGATGATGGAACTAGAGGAACTCTAAGGTGCCTTTCAACTTAAACCATTCTATGATTACAGAAATTGCTTGTTGGAAGAAAGTAAGAGTCATGGAAAGCTAGAAGATGTTACAAAGAATATGCCTGCAGAACCTATATTTTATCCCCTAGCGTATATTAATTACACAACAATATTTAATTACTATTGACATAGCAACTCCCCAAAGGACCCTCTCTAACTTCCCATTTCATATACAGCATAACTGGTTTCATAAAGGAAGAACTACTTCATATTTTCCTATACTGTTCTTACTTAATGTTTGCCACATAAATTATTTACTGCACACTCTGCAGATAAAGCACTGAACACAGAGTTTTAAATTTTGCCACCGTTTACTGTACGAGATGGATCTGGCATATCCATCAGATACTTTTATTCAAGAATTCTTTCAGAGTAGGAAACAATTCTTTAGGCTACAGTTGACAAATTATATACTCTGTGTATTATACACTACTTTATCTATAGCATACTAATTGCAGTCTACCTCAGGTGTAGGAATCATCTTTCCAAAAGCTTTGCATAAGCACTAAAAAAAATACAAGAAAGAAGATGCATTACTGCAGGATGTTGCTGTGAATTGATATGATAGGGAGTTACTAGATACTCTGTTTTAGTCATTTGGGGGTATAAAATCAAAAGTCTTGCAAAAAAAAAAACAAACTAAAAACAACAACAGCAAAAATCAAAAACACCCCAACCAACCAACCAAAACAAACACACAAACAAACAAAAACACACAAAAAACCCCACATCCAACAACAAAACCCAAAACAAAGAAAATGTAAAACTTGAACACACAAACAAAAAAAACCCCTTAAGCATATATTAGGCATTTCCTCCTAGTCTGTGAGTGACTATAAAGTGTTAAAGTCTATGATCATAACTTGAATTTTTTTAATCCAAGGATTTTTTTGTGACTTGAAACACTATTTGGAAAAAAAATATAGAAATGGTTCTGGGATGAGAGGAATCTGAGTTTGGTTATTTTTTCAAATAGGTGCCCTGAAAAATTAAGTTGGTTAGATTTTACTCCCTTCAAATCACTTTCTCCATCTCAGAAACCTTAGCTGTTTGGGGTTTTTTTGTTGAGTTTGGTCGGTTGGTTTGTTTTGGTTTTTTTTTTCTCATTTTTTCACCAGTACTGACAGAGATTCAAAGATATGTATGAAACATTTCCACTCAACTTACCATCTTCAACTGGCCTCGTGTCCCCTCCCTACTCTTACAAATGTTTTTTCTTTGGACAGAGTAAGGGTTAGGAGCTGCAGCTACAGTTCACTACAGGCAATTCTCAAAAATGGAAACACAACCCGACCTTAGAGCCTGGAAAATTCCCTATTAGTATATTTATTTCATTCATTATATATATATTTGCTTGTGTGTGTGCTCGTGTGCATGTGTGAGTGTGTTTATATGCATACACATACATAAAAGGTACCATTAGCTATCTTTTAGAAGAGAACCAAGATCTTTTTTCAGTTCTGTAAAAAGGCATTTAACATACAGCTACCTTCCCAACAGAGGTAGAGGAAACTGAAACCTCCCAAAAATATATTTCCTGTATTTCCTGGAGTTCTGCAACCCAGTGCTGTGAAAGGCTTCACACTGCATTCATCACTTTCAGAGCTAGTCTGCCCTATTTCTTCTTCACACTCTTCCCCTGCTCCAGTGGGGGGGTTCCTCCTACAGGATACAGTCCTCTATGAGCTCTTCAATGTGAGTCCTTTCCACAGGCTGCAGTTCTTTACAAACTGCTCAAGTATGGGTCATTTCCACCAGGTGCAGTCCTTCAGGAATAGACTCCTTCAGCAGGGGTCCACAGGGTCCCCACAGGGTCACAAGTCCTGCCAGCAAACCTACTCCAGCATGGGCTCCGCTCTTTCCAAAAGTCCTGCCAGGAGCCTGCTCCAGTGTGGACTTTCCATGGAGTCATAGCCCTCTTTGGGCAACCACCTGCAGCAGTGTGGTATCCTCGAGAGGCTGAAGGTGGATACTTCCATGGGGTGCAGGAGAAAGTCTGCCTCACCATGGTGTGCACCGTGATCTGTGCAGGGCTGTCTCTGCGCCAGCTCCTAAGCAGAAACTTCCACGTTCCTAAATATGTTATCCCAGAGGTGCTACCACCATCACTGATGGGCTTGGTCTTGGCTAGCATTGGCTCTATTGGACATGGGGGGACGCTTTTAATGCCTTCTTGCAGAAACCCCCTTGTAGACCCCACTGCTACCAAAACCTTGCCATCCAAACCCAATACAAATCAATCTGTGTCATATCAACACTAGGTAGTGTTATATAACTCTGTCAATGTCATACATTGTGCTAATACAGTTAAGACATTGTACGTTATATTTCACGTACACAGTTAAAAGATATTACTTAGAAGAACTTGGCTTAATAATTATTTCCTGAGTAGAAGGCAAGAGTTCCTCACCTTTCCTAAAACGAGACTACCTTTTGCTGAACTGTAACCTGTTATTCTGGCTGTTACTGTTGGAAGGTAGCTAAACTACTGTACCTCAAAAAGAGGTGGTAGAGAAATTAAAAACAACAAGAAAAACAACCAACCAACCAACCAACAAAAAACTCTCCACCATTTGGGTTGTCTTCTTCCTACAGCAGTTATGAACCTTTTCATCTGCCATATGTAAAGAGGCAAGGCTTTGAGCAGCTATTAAATACTTAGGAATGACTGTAAAGATGCTTAATTCCCTCTTGCATAATGTTGTTACTACGGCAACTGAAAATTCTGATCTGGTAAAGCCAAAATTGCTTTCAAATTTCAAAATATTTCAATTTTTGTTGTTGTTGTTGTTGTGTTGTGTTTTTTTTTCAGTAATACACTGACTTCACAAGTTTCAAATGTATGAATAACAAGGGCACATCATGTGGAAACAGTAAAAAGGCAAATGGTAACTTGGGAGAGAAGGAGCTCAAGAGAATCTTGTAACAGTCTTTTTTGGTAATTAGATATTCAGCAAGGAAAAGAATATGCTTAAACCAAACACAGGTAAGTACATACAGCGTGTCACCTTTATAAGAGTGCTCGAGCTAAAGACCTAAATCCACACCTTGACACAGACGGTATGCTATTTTGCTTCCTTTTTTCCTGCCTATTACCATACGGGAATCACTTTTTTTACTTATTTGTTTTATTTTTGTGCTAGAAGTCTTCATCCTGTAGTCTGGTTATGAGGAATTTGATGAGAAGTGAATTGACTTGCTGCTTATGCAGAGAAATGCTACTCTAGTGTTCATTGCACACCCTTACTCTTCTACAGCAATGCTGTTGCTTAGAGACTCAAAACTTTATTGTAACTTTTAAAGGCAAAACTAAGTATTCCCTCAGCATCCCCTGGATGGTCTATAACAAAAAATATTCACTTTGAGTGAAAAGTCTGCATTCCTTGTGAAAGTAACTTGGTGATGGTTTCAGTGGGAGTCTTAGTTGCAAAAAGAATTCAAGATAGAGCTTGTGACTATGATGTGCAGCATCTCTGTATGCCTCACAAGGCAGACAGAAATATAGAACTCTATGAATACATACCTATTTTCAGAGGCTGCTTAATAGAATTACTTTGAGCTTTAACAAATTCAAAGGATTTTATTTTTTCAAAAACACACTGGGATTATTCTTGGGAAAAAATACTGTAGTTTTATTTAAGATAACATTAAGCAAAAAGAGAAAGGAAAAGACAGAGGAAATAAATGGCGCTGTAAAGCAATGTACCTCTCTTGGAAAAGTTCAACAGATCATGGAAAGCCTCATGGACATGTTAAGTACACAGAGCATCTGAACACTTTGAGGAAGCATAGTTGCTCTTTTCTATGCTCTGATAATGTTGAAATCTCAAAATATGGCTCTTAAAATAATTTTGATATAATTGAATTTGAAACAGACAGTGGAAGCAACTGGATTCCATTCCTTATTTGTTTGCTTACAGTTTCATGTCTAGTTTAGACAGTGATTGTCTCTCAATCAGCACAAAAAACTTTTTAGACCATTCCTGGTTTCTCATTGCAGGACACCAAAGCAGCATATCTCAAAAGCAGCTACCGTAGGCAAATTAGAGGATCTGTCATACTTATAGCGCAGTGTATGGTAAGAGTTATTATGAGACTTCAGGTGCAGTGAGGGAAGAGGCACTCCATTTATGACCCCTGTATTTTTATTTTTCTTTTTCCCAGAAAGACTATAGACCTGAAAAGACAAAAAAACAGCAAGCAGGTACAGAAGAGTTTAGAGTGGCAACATGGAAAACACAAAGAAGCGGGAATTGTAATAGTTTCTGAGGCAATTGTTATTTTAGCAGAACAAAGTAACAGCAATTGGCACTGACTATGAATGTTTGAGATAAATCCAATTCTGAACCAACAGAATTCATTCTGTCTCTTGGGAAGATAATCTGGAGAGAAAATAGTTGCGACCTATCTGAGGAAAAAGCACCAATGGTTATGGAAAAATCCATGAAGAGCAACAAACCGAAAGCAAAAGAGTACACAGAAATAAGTTACAGTGAGAAAATCACTGTGATTTTCGCAGAGGTTTACTTGTAGCCACCTGCTTGAATGTGAATTATTTCTTTATTTAAAAAACATATTTTTAATTTCTTTTCAACACTAAAGAGTGTAGTATTTCAGTTACAAACACACAAGGACTTCCATTACAACTGTGAGGTTATTGCTTTGTTTCACATTGATTGGGGGTGGAGGTTGTGTAGCACTTTTTTGGTTTGCTTTCATGGGTTTTTTGTTTTGCATTTTTTAAGAAAAGCTTTGTAAACTTGAAACTTGGGCTAAATTTAACCTGTTGTCACCTCTCAAATTAGGGTAAAAAAAAAAAAAAGAAGAGAGGAAAAAGGAGAGAAACGTGTAAGCTTAATGAATAGCAACTTGAATATCCTGAAAGATATTGTAATTGCTTAGGAAATCTTGAAATCTCAAGTTTGGAAGTACAGTCACCACAGTAAAACCAAAGGAACTCTTTGAACTGTCAAGCACCACAGTGTAAGCCTCTTGCAGAATGCTTCATGCAACATTTATAAAGGGGACCCCTAGAAAAGACCTAAATTTCACCTATAGTTTTATCTTAAAGGCAATGATTGTTGTGTTGTCGCTTTTAAAGACACACTATATTATGTGCAAGTTATAGGTATATATCAGCATCTTGCATTGTATAAACGTACCATATTTCACTGAAATGTTAAGCTTTCAGCACTCTCGCCCACAATATGATAATTACAGCCATTCAAGCACTAAAACTGGCACATTCCTTTTCCACAGAATATCATGGCTTGTTCAAATATTTCACACCCCACCTCCTTCTACAATTTTCTAAGTAGCACTAAGATGATATAAAAAGTGAAGATGGCAAACAGTGTGTGCCAGATAAGACTGTGAAAAGCAGACCTTTATCCTCAGTTGTGTTTTTCACCTGCAACACAAAACTGCAGACTCTTGTTCTCTCTCCTCCTTCTCCTTTCCTTCCCCCATCATATGATAATGTAAGATATTGCTCTTTGATCTTTCCAAACATATTTCAAGCTCTTTTGAAGATTGTGCATATGTAGTTTTTATAAATCCTTTTAAATTTTTTATAGTTTTAAAAGCTTCCTGAAGTATAAGAAGCTTTCAAAATTTAATATTCACATGGCCCATCCTCTCGTGTCTGTCTTCAAGAATACTGTGAAACCATGCTGAGCGCCCTTGTTCTCTGTGTTACCCTCCTGGAATTTTGTGGCTACCTATGTGCACAGTCATACAAATTTAGTCAGGAAAACCACAAATATTTTTTGTTAGGAAGTATGCCTCTATAATGGACAGTCACCCTGATTTTAGGAAGCCTCAGGAAATGGATGTGTTGTTTCTATTTTTATTATAGCAGTTACATGGTTTTACAAAAAAATATTTTTTCCTTTTCTAAAAAAAAAATGTAAAAAAAAGAATATCCCCACATCACTATTACAAAAGTGGTCATGATTGACTAGAATTCCTGAAAGTAGTAAAGACTTAGAGAAAACATTATAAAGAATAATTGTGCTAGTCCTGCTCTTAGTTTAGCTATTCAAGTTTGAATTATGTATTTAAGTGCTTTAAATGTATTTACAGAAATTCACAGAATCATTTAGGTTGGAAACTCTTTCAGAATTCATGGCAACTGGAAAAATGCCATAAAACTTAAAAAAAAAAATCAGATACAGACATTCACAATCCACAAAAGAGCATAATGATGTAATTCTTTTGCTCTGTGACTAAGAAGGCAGATGTAAATCAAAGTTGCAGTGATCACAAAAGAGGTGATTTTTTTTTTCTTCAGAAATATTGTTGCCTTCTGCAACATCGTTTCAGAAAATTGATTTAGATATAAATAGTCACATGGATGCAATGGGATGTAATTCACTGGTCTTGAACAGTAGTAGAGGACCGAACCAATGAAGTCTTTCATGAATCACATAATATGTTTTTAAATTTCATTGTTCAGTAAAAAGTTTGTACTATGACACGTAACAGAAAACGAATTGGAAAGTTAGAAAAAAAACCACAAAATGAAGAAAATAAAAGCTATTGTAGCGTGGTATGTTGATTTCTCATTTCTCTCAAAAATATTCTATTAGGGTCACTTAGCTATTTTGTAGAAGCACATAAAATGTTTACAAAGGCTCAACATGAAGGAAATTTGTTCCTGGAAAGCATCTCTTCTATGTATGTATAGAATGAAATGCCATAGAAGTAACGGATCTCAAACAGAGAGTATTATGTACTTAAGCTCAGGCAGAAAATCATGCATTTAAAATAAATAAATAAATAAATATTCTGCTGACATAAATGTAATTTAATATTCAAAACCAACACAGGACAAAGTGCTTGAATATTCCTTTCTAGCTGTAAATAGAACAGCTTTCAAGGGTGAACATAAATAATTGGTAGAGGAGTGACCAGGGGTGAGATGTTCCACTGTTTGAAGACACCATTATTGGGGAATGCTTCTTCCACCAAACAGCACTTCAGGTAATCTACTGATTATTAGATTCAATAGCATCACAAAACATGTCAAGATTAGCACCTGATTAACTAGAGGCAAACATTCTTTTTCACCATTATACAACATGCGACTTTAGATCTATATAGCAGCCTGTTTTCACTGTTAAATAAATAACCCCATCCGAAACAACAACAACAAAAGCAAAACCAAAACACAAGTGATTTGTAAAACTGTGTTAGTATTGATTTTGTAAATTGTCATTGCATTGGCTATCAAAGTCAGGGGTGTTCCCTTGTTTTTCTAATCATCTGATTTGATCCCGCTTACAACTTTATTCTCTCTGTGCTCAGCAAAGGGTACCAACTGGCTCTTTACCAGCAGCTCCTTCCTACTCCTACCCTGCCAGCAGCTTTGGGAAGCTGCCAGCAAATATGGTGCTGCAGAATTACAGTCCCGAGCATCAGCAACCAGCACGGATATCTTTGCTTTATTCCGCTGACTGACTTAGACAACGCTGTTATTAGTACACTGCCCATGCTGATTTAAGGTGTAACAGATGAAGTAAATCATGACTTTTCCTCAATGTAGCAATTGCTGTGATATTTGTTTCACTTTTTAGTACTTAAAAAAAAATCCCCATATTCCTCATTTCTTTGGGAAACTTCTCCATATTGAACTAACAAATCAGAAGGGTCTTGATGCTGCTACTATAACAGAAAGCAAGTCAACAGTACTTTCTTATTACCACAGGATTTGTCTGAAATGTTTCATATCACAATGATTGCTTTTACTTTTCTGTTAGGGATTGCTGTCTGTCTTTGTAAGATGTGTCCTGATTTTTTCATCTCTATACACAGAGATCTGCAATGCATCCAGTGCTTCGTTACCTACAAGCCATACTGACACCAGCAATAAGGAAAGTGGAGGTGGTAGGATTTTCCTTTAGAAGCTTGGCAGCATCAGAATTGTAAGTATGAGCTCTGTCTATTAAAAGAGCTCTCTTCTTTTGTGCAGAGAAGCCAGCCAGCATTTGTCACTAGAGTAACACAGAGACAGGAGCTGCTTTGTTGCTGAACATTCAAAGGCATCTATTTTCCTTTCAACAGGTTCAGAAACTCTCACTAAAAATCAATGAGGCTTAAGCAGAGCCCCAGGATTTCATTCAAAGACCAGTACCATTTCTTAACTGGCCCACAGAAGAATTGGTTTCTTTTGTGTTGATTTCTTTCAAAAATTCTTCATAAATCCTTTGGTTTGAACTTGATCAAAAATGCTGATGTTACAAATTAATTTGTGTGGGTGAGTATTCTAAAAATACAGGAACTAGCTATTTACAGCATTACTTACTCCTTTTCATTTCAGTGCTCTCTCTTCTAAACAGTATTAAAATGACTAGCATATATTAAAAAAAATCACTTTTAAAACTGAAAAAAAAATACATAACATGAAACAACAGTAAATTTGCTTGAACAAAAGAATTACCCTGCCCTATTAAGATTAGAAACATTTGTTCAAAGAACCCTCATGAAGCAAAATGAGATTTGACAATATACCACAAAGGCCCTACGCAGCACAGGATATTAAAAGGAATCAAGGAACCTACCAGGTCTTTTCTACCTTGATAGAACTCCATATTTTACCTATTATTTCTCCTACTATTAATCAAAATTTCCTTTTTAGACCTAACAATGGAAAACAGGTGTTTAACAGGGTATAAAAATATTTATTGATTTTGAGGGGTTTTAATTTGGTTTATTGTTTCTCTAACCCAATTCCTGCATTATTTTTTCATTTTCTTGTGATCATTTCCAATGAGAATTTAATATATTTGCTTATATCTCTGTCTCACCAGATGTGAAATATAACAAGGGAGAAGGAAAGGGTTCATTGTACAGGGAAAAAACAGAAATATATAAGAGAGAAAAGAATAAATAGAAACAAATGAAAACTAATTCTGAACCTCCTGTGGGACAAAATATGAAGAATTTCAGTCAATGATTTGTAAAAAAGAGTGAAACACAGGAAATACTCTCTTATGGCGAGCAAATTATTTTTTTCATGTTTTTTACAATATTTACATATTCTGAGAATTGTACAGAATACTCCTTTTACCTGTTCTCAAAGTCCATACTAATACCTTGCAAGCCTGGAAGAACTTGTTAGTAAGGCTTCAGCTGATTCGATTGTTGGTTGAAAAAAAATCAGGTCAGTTCAAAAATTGTTGAACTCAAGATTTCCAGTGGAATGAGATTTTGGCACAAACAAACAAACCAAAAAAACCTTAACAAAACAAAAAAAACTTACCCACAACAACAACAACGAAACCGCAGTACATTTTAGGAATAGTTAGGGACATGACGAATTTACACAAGATCATTGGTCAGACTGTAAACTGTGTAAACACAATTTTGTTTTTCACAAAGTGACAGAAAAAAATTACCAGATACTGGATGGAAGTGGAGCTTCATGGAAACTCATGCAAAGTTGGCACAGATTTAGGCTGGGAATGGAGGGCTTTTGGAAGCAAAGATTTATTTTAAAAAAAAACAAAGAAAAACCAAAAAAAAGATATAAAGGAAGGAAAGTATCTCAAAAATATAACAAAAAGAGATATAGAGAATGGAAATGTTTGAGAGAAATGACAAAAGAGAAGCCATTCAACTGATGAAGACTGCTTACAGATATGTATCTACTTAGTTTTCTTTTTTCACTGTTTTGGCATTCATTCTTTATGCCAAGAGGCAAGGAAGAACACTGCTGCCAGAGATAAGCATATCATGGGAATGGTGGGAAGCATGGACTTTCTTGCTCAGCATGCTGAAGATGCTGAGTGTTTGGCAATAGCTACCTGACAAGACTAGTAACTGCTTGCCTTTTCCTCATAAGCAGAGATAAGTGATGAGGGAAGAGGAAGTCTTCCAATCACATCTAAAATTTGATTACCATTAAAGAAGAGTTCAAAATTACTGACAGATGAACTATAAGAGGATACTCTTAGAGCTGTAGGAAATCAAACTTAAAATCCTTTGGAGAAGAAAACAAAAGTCATTATCATGCAGAGATCTTAAACTGTACAGTGCAGCTGAAGCTATCAACCTGGCATATGTAGAATATTAACAAGAAAAATGCTTCAGAGTTTATAGTCAGTGCCATCTATGACTTGCAGAAACCAAAAAACAGCTGTTATTTAAACGTACCTGGAGAAGGAATCAAAAACTAAGAAAAAGAAAAGAACTAAATCTATAAAAAGGTAGTGAAATATAAACCAAATTACTTTGGGGAAGAAGGGGAATATGTAATGCTGTATGGCAATCATCTTTACAATTTGCTGGTTTTATTCCTATATCGTCCTCAAAAGTTTTATCTTGTGCCTACACGGGATGCTCATCTTCAAATCATTACAAGATCTTCATAATACTACTTCCCAACACACCTCATTTCCATTTGACAGACAGGGAAACCCACACAGTCTGTCTTGCAGACCACAAAGAGAATTTAATCCCAATTCTGTGCTGTGACAGGTTACTTTGACCAACCTTTGACTTACCATAAATGTACTAAAACTTTTTTTAAAAAAAATCAAACAAATAAATAAATAAAACCTTAACAAGATGTTACATCAATGCAACAGTTAGAACAAAAACATGAATGGGAAAGAATTGAGAAAGAATGGGAAAGAAAGGAGAACAGAATAGACTCTTCTATGCTAGGAATAGCTTCGAACATGTATCGTCTTACAAAGCAGGGGAGTTGTTTAACTTCAGCTCTCAATCTCCTCAGCTCCCCTCCAATAATAACTGGAATAATTAGCCCATTTTTCCAGAGCAGAAAAAAACCCATTTGAAAAATCCTGTCCCACTCGCTCTTGATCCCAAAAGGCAAGTCTCAAACAAGCAAACTCAAATGGAAAAGGCAACCATAAAATTGCCTTTCATATTCCTCTTAACATCATGCTCCCTTGTACAACTGTGCATCTTCTTTTGCAGCCAGTAGAGCATCTCTGACATATTTACTAGCTGTACAACAATTTTCTGGGAAATCTTGAGCTTCTCTTTGGTGTCCTTGGTGGTAAAGATATCCAAGTGGGTCTTGCCCTGGCGGAATAGACAACTGTCCTTTATCAGTTGTCTCTGTAAAACAGAAGAGATGTCTTACTGAGGCCAAGCACTGTAGGAGGACAGAGATATCAAGTCCCCTTGTGAAAGGGAGGCTATATTAACCAAACTCAGCTAACAAATACATAAGCAATCCTCAAACTCCTTCTTCAAGCATGGAAATGTACTGTTCTTCAAGCAGGAATGCATGTGTCATGTAAACTAAACTAACACCACTGCTTATTAGAGCTGCTCTGAAAATTAAATTTTCTTCTCTTGGAAAGACCAGAATTACAAGAATATTTGGTTTTCTTTTACTTTTCTTGAATCATAACCAAACATTGATGCTGAAGAATTTCTCATGGAATAGAAATTCCAAAGCATTTAATTCCAAACTATCAAAATATATTGATTCAGCACTGTCATAATGGGATCATAACAGAGCCTAAATAGAATTACCATTTCCTCTATTGATATAGGCATTGTCAAAAAAAACAGCACATATGCTGGCAGTGAGATCAAAATTCTGCCTCAAAACCTGAAATGGAATACTTACTGACTGAATCTACATGGCAGGGTGTAAGCGACCTTAAGGTCTTGATTAACATGAAGTTCTATACTATTTACCCACAGAAACACAAGGGTAAGACCCAATGTAAATCAGTTTGTATGCACAAAGGGCACATCTTACATTTAAAAGTGCATGCTGTTACCTGCCATCTAGGTTAGCTTCCAAAATGCACGATCATGTACTCCTTTCCAACATTACTGACACTTTCATGTGATCAATATCAAGCTAAAAATACAGTCTGGCATCCTTCATGTAAAGGTCCAACATAATTTGCTGTGTGGGCAAATGGAATTTCAATCTTCTTGCAAGAGTAATCCTGATAGCTGGAGCTGTGTCTTGGGACTACAATGGGACTTTCCAGTCCAGAAACATAGAAATAGCCTATTTGTAAGCAGTCACTTATGTCCAACAGCAGTATATTTTTTACAACTACAAACTGAAATTTAGTTAGCCATTCTTTTTCGATGGGTGATATTTCAAACAATGAGGTTTAGGGCAAAACCAAAAAGAAACATATGATACTCTCCTGAGGTATATCATAGTCTGCACACACACTAGTGCATGCAGGAATTGCACAGCATTTCTGAAGGGAAGGAAGAAAAGACACCATAATTCTGCACAGCTGACATAAAAGTTTTGATGGAGATTTGGAAGAAAAAAGAGAAATTGAACCTCTCACCCCTAGTTGACGGACAACCACAATGCCACTGACATTGGGCAGCATACTCAGCTTTCATCTTAGTTTTAGAAGTGTATCTTCAAGCACATTATTACACTTCAAATCAATGCTGCACAGCTGGTAACTCTTCATATACCTTAGCTTGAGCTAGAGTTAAAAAGAGAGCAGCTTTAACAAGACTGAAAATAAATTGCAGTTGTTTTTAACAGTATCCTTTGAACTGAATGTTTTTGCAGCTGCTCCTTGACGAACTGTCAGTTTGTTTAACAAGGTCTAAATACGAATCCAGTGCACAGAAAGAGGAATAACAGATGTGTTGCAGACTGGCACACCATACCACTGACAGCCACAGGCCACCCAACCACAGGAGCAAGTTCAGAAGGGAACGCAGAGGACCATCAAGTGTGACCTCAAATTATACAAATCAGTGGCCACAAACTCAGATCAATTGTCAGTGGTGCATAAACTGTGGTTTCAGTTACAGAATGGCTGCATATATGTCTGACTGAAGTGGGTAAACAGGACCATAAAAAAATGAAATGGTTCAATTCTCTGTGCTAAGTGAAAAGTGTCTTGCAGAATTATTTATTTGTCTAATTTACATGAAGAACAAGAGAGTATGACTAACTAAAAAACGAGAAATTTGATTCAGAAAAATATATCCACAAGTTGATATCTTTTTTGTGTGTGGGTTTTTTTCTTTTCATTATATAACAGGGAAAATAATCTCTAGACAGAATTTCAATGATGCTTTGGAGCTGTGGGTTTAGACATTTGTTATCTTGGGAAGAGAGTGTGAGGTTTTGATTGGATTTTTTTTTTTTTTGAAGGGGGGTGAGAGGAATGGAAGGGGAAAAAAAAAAAAAAAAAAAAGGGAGATTGAGAGAGAGAGAGAGAGAGAGGACCATAGAGAAAAAACATTTTATTTCCACACCAAAAAGACCAAAATACATAATGGTGCATGACTTAGTCCTCATGATATTGGATTATTACAAAAGATTGAGTAAATCTTTCCACATCCTTTCTGACAATATCTTTATGAATGACATTACTACAGATGGTGATATTTATGTTTATGATCATATTTAACTAGAAAGCTGATAATGTTAGAATTAAAAGGCAAATGTTTGGCACAGAATCAAAAAGTTAACTCAAAGTTTCAGGGCATTTGAAATGTACTAAAGTTAATTGAAAGAAGAAGGAATGAAATTATGTTTCTTACTATTATAAGACAATGACTTTGATATCTACAACACAATTTATTATTCTACTTTCTGTTCTGTTTCAGAACACCCTCACTGCCTTTCTTTTCCCCTTCTAAATTCTTCCACTGCCTTTTAAATTGCAAGTTAGGAAGGGTATATATTCTGCTTCTTTACATCTATTACAGGTCTCAAGTGGAGAGTAGAAAAGAATTTGCGAGGAAACTCTTATATGAGGCAACAATTATTTTCAAATAATGTTATTTGCAATTACAGAAAACGCCTCTCATTCTTTAACACTGAAGTGTATTGTGTATCATCATGACTGATTTCATGTATGTTGTACACTTCTTGCATACTGGAGAGCAGCTCAGTACCACATTTGGACCCAATTACAATGGCAACAATTCTGATAATTATGCTGCAATATTCAAAATATTTTGTGTTCTTCCTAAAAACAACTCACTGAAACAAAGTGCTTACATGAGAGGCTCATTTAAAACAAAAAGTGTCCAGTCCTTATGTTTGCAGAGAAAAGCTTCAAAACATGTTTAGAATCTATTATAAAACTTCAAAATAAGTAAAATCAACTCCTAAAGACCAATATTTAAAATGTTTTCCTTAAATGTACCTTGATATGTTATCATACCCTGATTGCTTCCAATCAGAAATAAAAAGGTATTTATGACTACAGTCAGTCAAACTCCACCCCAATATAAAGAAAAAAGTATAAAATAAGTTTGGGATAGAGAGAAACTGGGAAAAGACCTCCACCAAAACTGCTGGGGTCAGCTGATGGACTGAGTCCATCTTCTGCCCCCAGAAGAACGCCTGGGGTGAGAAATATACTCTTGCATGTTAAATGCTGGTTTTAGTACTAAGGCTTTTCCTTGTATTAACCCATATCATATTAGTAGATTGCTTTATATTAGAGCTTTTTCTTGCTTTAACATATGTATCAGTAGATTGCTTTAAAACGTATTTTTGAAGTAGACACTATCACCAACAACCTTCAAACCTCATTAATCTGTTACGATTTGTACTAATAAAAAGTGTTATTCTGTAAACTGTTAGAGTGAGTCCTTGCAGTTGCCAGCAGCAAAAAGCAGATTGGCAGGACCCACGGAGGGCTCTTCATTCTGTCAAGTTTCCTCTAAAAGGGAGATCAGGGTGCCCTCCAACCTTGCGACTCTGCTGGTGAAGGGTCTCATTAAGAGACACTGACAGACAGTTGGACATCGGAGTCTTGACTGTCCTGGGGCTACCAACAGGCAAAAGTCTAAACTCCCCCACCATTCACGTGACACCTACTATTTCACAGATTCAGATCTTGGTTATGATAGAGGAAAATCTCCATTACAGTGACCAGTGCCTGGTAATGGAACTCTGGCATTGCAAAAGATGGAAGAAAAGGTGCCATATACTTCAGTTAGCAAAAGGCACTGATATTTTTAACAGTCTGGAAGATGCATGCTGTAAGATTGGACATAGAGTGAGCAGTATAGTAATTTGATTCAGAACCTCCTTTTTACAGGGAACTGGTAACGTAAAACTGGAATTCTGTGGAAATCAAGGGGAATTAAGATACTTGAAATCTTACAGAATCATGGTCTAACACCACAGGCAATTTTACAGAAGGATTTAATCAGCAGAGGACTGCCAGGGCCTCTAAACATGGAGAGTGTCAGAGATGCATTGCTGGGTCAGCTTTCTTGACTCAGTCTTAATCAAGACAAAATGCATGATGCCATTTTGAATGACAAGCTTCCTTGCTAATTGGGATTTATGGTGAAAGCAGCATAATGAATTGAACAATTCTGAAGTCAGTTGTAAGCACAAAGGCCAGTAATTACTGCTTCCAACTTCTGACTCCAAGAAATTTACATAGTCATTGAGCTGGCATTCAAGATTTCATGACTGAATTAAAATTAAACGTTTACAATGAAGTTGTTTTGCATATAAGGCAAAAATTATAGTTCCCTGTAAAATCTATTTGCTTGTCAAATGGAAAAACATTATAACACAATTTGTTATAGAATATCACTTTGGATTTTTCATCAGCCATATGCAATTGACTGCTTCACCCAGGAAAAAGATCTACAGTTACAAACTGGCAGAAAAATACAGTAATGTCTTAACATCCCTAGTAAAATTAATGTGTAAAATCTAGTGTACTAGTTTATTGAAAAAACCCAAGCTTTTCAGATTATATAAACACCTTTTTACTGTTACTACAACATCTATTTAAGATTACCATAATTAGCACGAAGTTTAACAGACTTCTTGACATCATCTCTATGACAGCAGATGTTTAGACCAAAATATTTCAATATTATTCTCTGAAGATACCAAAATAAATGAAAAAAAAAAATCACTTAATCACATGTTACATTCAGCTCGTGAAGTATAGTGATTCATTCAAAATTTCAGATTAATTATTATTTTCACAGATTTATGTGTAGGTGTGATGCATTAAGATTTTCTACAGAAGCAAGAACCAAATTGGCCTTGCAACAAAAGGGATGAAAAAACAATATTTACAAAACGCAGTCACACAAGATAGTAACTCGATAGAAGTAACTAAAGAGCGGAACTGAGAATTCTCTCTGTTTTTCAGTACAGTTATCAGACTGCCCAAGCATTACAGTCTTTGACTACAGCAGGAGAGGAGACAGACAATACCATCTTAGAAATGGATATCAGAACAACAGGAGAAGAACCAGACATGTCCATGACAGATATTCTTCTCCTTGGCCTTCTCACCTGTGTTGTACTATAGTAAAACAAAAGAATCCAATTTTTTTTTTCGAAAGGGACTTCTTAACACTTTTTTCACAACTGAAAAGCCGTCAGTGACAAGATAAGTGAGAAGTCTTTCACCCATCCCTAAGAGCGACTGCTTATGAAAACTGCTCACCGGTGCTTCCCAGGATACTTGCAATATCTGCCACTAGCATGCAACCCTCTCATAGTTTAGAATTACAAATAGAAGGGTTGTTCATGTCACTCAGTAAAATGTGTTGGTCCTCCTGCGTCTAGGGCCACTACGATCCTGAAAGGCAAATTTAGGAGGTTAAGAACATTTCAATGCAAAAGTATTAAGATGCACTGAAGAAAGAAGCTTTGTGTGCATGAAATCTATTCCATCAAGTTTATGATGCTTAGAGTGTTACCAATCCTCTTTCTTCACTTTCCAGCCTTCCCCACAATAGTGCCCTTGAGTTCTTCTTGCATTTCTTTCTTCTTGTTCTTCCAAGTGTAAGGTGTTTGATTTTTTATTTAACAATTGTCAAAGCATAATTTCCCACAACCTCATGACAGGATACGAATGTACACTTTATCTAAGGCAAGGCAATTATGTGCCTTATGTTACATCATTAATTCTTTATTGCATAAGTAAGACAGACTAGGTAGCTCCGGAAGATAAGTACCTTGTTATAGTATATTATGTTATACCTGTCTTGCTATATTAGGAAGACATTAACTGAAGTATGCTATACATCTTTTCAACCAAGAATAAGTTTGTTATAAAAAAAAAAAAAAAAAGCTCAATAGAATGAGCTGTAATGAAGCAAATTGGGACTGTGATTTGTATAGTCATCTCCTAAAGGAATCATTTAGATTTTCTCCTAATATAAAAGGACTTGTAGTGTTGTTATGGGGTTAATGACTTCACTGGCAAGTAAAGCCATATCATTAGAAAATCTCTGCACTTGCCCCACAGGTCATCTGTATCTGTTTTATCAGCCTGTATACATGCTCATACACCTGTCTGTGAATATTGTTAACTTTTTCAGAAGAGAAAAATCATATACTTTCATCACAATTATTTTCAGATTAAAAAAAAACAAGTCACAGAATGAAATACCATTGAAAAGGGAGAGCTCCATTTGTCTAAATTTTCTATATGATTCTGAACTGTCATTACTATAATAACTAAAAGCCTCACAGATTTTAACATGATTGTTTTCATGTCACCTCTCTAAAGTAAAGCTGTGATGTTATTTCTGTTTTACAGCTGGGGAACTAAGGCACAGAAATTCTGTACAACTTTGCCATACCACTGGCTTACCTTAAAAGAGTATTCAAGTCTTTGTAGCCACTGGTAAGCATCCCCCTTTTAGTGCAAAGACCACGATGACAAATGACGAATGAAACCTCACACAACAATCACTAGCTTTCTGAAGAGGGGTTTTGTCCATATGGCTCCACAACTTTTACAAAAGAGTCCGTAAACATATTACATAAACCAAGAAACAAACTTCTACTTTACCATACATTTGGTTTCTGTCACACATCTGCCTTCTTCTTCTTAGTTTTCAGTATATAAAGGGAACATATGGGGAAGACTGGGAACCCTTCATTTTTAAATACATCAAGTGCAGACCAAAGGCAGACAAATCTGTATCTGGGTATCAATCATCAACCCCCCCAAATGCCACATGAAGTGCTCTGTATATATAGGACCCTAAAAGGCTGCTGAATGACTGTCGGAGGTTTCGGGCTTAGGAGCAATGCGAGACGATCCAAAATGGATTTACTACAAAGCTCACTTTATTAAAGAAGTTTCTACAACTATAGTATTCTCTAAGTGTACGTGCATTAACACTACTGGTGTAGACACACATAAACAATCACTCATTGGCTATTAGCTACAAGCTACAGTCTCTGTACTTGAGCTGTGGGTTCCCACAGCTTCTGCAGGTGTTTATCTTAACGAGCACACAGAGTTTTAGCCAAGGCCAAAACTCCCTTCTTCTCTCTCCAGAGACCCACAGAGCCAGCAGGTTCCCACAAACGACATTGAAAAAAAGATGTTAAAAATTTCTTTCTGGTAGCATAGATTAACAAAAAGAAAGCAGTTAGTTATCACTTAGGGGAGGGTGCCTGTTAATCGGAACTCCTAATCTGAGATATTATTTTCTGCATTGCAGTACTGTGTACAATCAGTAACAGATTGTCCATCTGTATGAGGCCATATACACAATATAACTGTCGCAACACTTTTCAAGGACTGGAAAACCTGTTAAGTTGTTCCAATGCATCATCTCATTTACCTTTCTGTGCAAACTAGGATGGTTTCCATATCTGCACCATAACGTTCTGAATCTTAACCTGTCTCTTCACAGAATGCCAAATAGATTTTAGACTTTTCCTTGTAATTTGTAGCTTTGCAGCTGCTAAAACCTTCACTGACAGTCTCTTCATATTAAGACAAGTATACAAAATATTACTTTGTTTAGCTCTGTGAGAAATGCTCACACCAATAAAATTCAGAAGGTGACAAAGTCTTCGAAGCAAGACTAAACTTTTTGTTTAACAAATTCAGCTGAATTCGTGTGTCCCTCTGGCCTAGGACAGACACAGGCCAGCGAGAAACAGAGGTTTTTATACCCTATGCTGACCAGGGGGGCCCTGCTTCCGTTCCTATTGGCTAGTACTAGGGAGCTCACAGCCTGGCCCTAATCTGCCTACCTGCCTGAGACCCCCACCACCACAAAAAGGTGTGAAAAAAACAGGTAAAAACCACCCCAAATCCCAACTGCCAAAAGCATCCCCTCCTCCCTCTTCTTCTCTTGACCCATGCGATTCCTCTGGCTTCAGCAAAACTCCAACTCTATTTCTCACAGCTCTTCTGTAAGTCAATGTGACAGAATGAATGTACCTGAAGAGTAAAAAAAATAATATCTTCTTCATCCAAAAAATTCCTTTGCAAGCACTTCAAGAGCTTTCCAAGAAAGCAAACACTTCCTATCAAAACCAAATTAGTAGAAAATCCAGATTCCTTCTGAAAGCAAAAAAAAGCCTTGACTGAAAATTTATTTTCCAGTCTTCTTCATATGAATGTTTTTATATGCTAATATTCTAAGCCTTAAAGTTTGAGAATGCTTCTAGATTTTTAAAATTGTGGTACTTACCCTGGAAAACGGTTGATAATTTGATATGTATTGATATTTGATACATCTTTCTGTATGGTATTACTGATTTTATGTAACACACAGCATAGCAAAACACAAAAGAACACCTCCACTCTGATATTGGGGCATTTTGTTCTATAGAGGGATAAGCTAAAAGGTTCAACAAACAAAAAGTTCAAAAGTGAGCTGAAGACAAATGAAAAATTAGTCAGGAGCTATGCTGGCATCATAGCTCCTCGAGAAGAGCCCTTCACCCACTGGGTCTACACACAAACAGCAGAGGCCACAGCTTCTTCCTCCTCCAAGGTAACATTTCAAATGGAACTTGCATGAGCAGTACTTGAAAAGGTTAGCACATACAAGGTTAGCTCTTGTGAAGGACACCTGAAAATGAAAATTTCTTGTGTTTGCTTTCTTTCTTACCTCCCATGAACCTACAGAAAGCAGAACCACAATCTGCTGCTCCTTTGAGAGGAAGCATAAAAGTCAACTTCAAACTTCAGTGGCAAGCACCTGCTGTGTGTTTGCTCTAGAATACCTATCACATAAAGCCAGTTTCAGATTGAGATTTGAGGTCTAAGCACATCAAGTGGAAACAGATTGCTCACAGCTCTGTTTATTTCTGTATAAATGTCTTTTGATCACTTTTGCTTAATACAAAATTACAGACTGCATTGCTCTTTACACCAGCACTCTGAGGACCTGCTCTTTTATTCTTACTGTATTAGTCCAATTTGTTCTTTGAAGCAATTAAAAGCCTAACCTTTCCATTTGTGCCAAATTAGTAGGAAGATGAATCTTCTTTTACCCATAATTGGGAAGCGTTTTCTTTGCTCCTGAATCTAAAAAAGTCCTAAACTCCAACACAGATGTTTCATTATATGACACCTGTGTAATTGTTCCCATGTTGCTATGGGAAACAGCTTTTTATACCTTCGAAATAATTAGGACTCAAGCAATAAGTATTGCTTATCTTAAGGCCTGGCTGGATAATGTTTGTCAAATAGTTTGATGAATTATGCCATAATAATAATAATTTCCATGAGTTTAGGATTACTGAATTTCCTATTTGTTGACGTGTGACAACCAATTCAGCATGATACAACAGATAATTATGACAGTCTCTGCCCCAAATGTTTAGACCAGGGACAAAGCAGAGGAAGGTAAAATAATGTTTAGAGAGTGAGTTTGCTTGCTTTGTAATGCAGAAAAGATCAAGACAAGATTAATTTGTATTATATATTTACTGGTTTTAAGATTGCACAATGAAAACAAAAAATTACTATAGAAGGATAGATTCAGATGGATGATGCTGGGGGGAAAAAAGAAGAAAAAGAAAAAAGGTTGCTATTTTTCCCAAATATCTACTAGCTTTAGTCCACTCCAAAGCTAAGTCAGGAGGAACACAAGCTTAGGTTCTTTACTTTGTCTTTGAGAACACCACCTGTACCTCAACATAAAATCAAGAGCTTCACTGACATGCAGTCATGAGTCTCACCAGGGGGCATTGCTGTGATTTGTTCTCTAATAAATCACCAAGTTCCAATTACAGTTTTCGGATTTCTGCTTTTTGAGTTTTTTTGTCCTTAGAGAATATTTGTTTCAGTAATCATTATTGAACTTTGATCAACATCCATGGTTATTTTTTATAACTGGTTCTATGAAGATGATACTTATCTTTGGCTGCAGGAAATGTACTCAGCATCAATGCAGCAAGCTGCCTCTCTTCATAAATTAACCCAGCTCTGGCTGTGCAGGAACCATATGCACTCAGCTGTCTAAATAAAGTTTTAGGATACCAGGAAGATTTTGTCACCTCGATCAAATCCAGATCAGTTGGATTTCAAATCCAGATAGAGGCTTAATCCCTGGGTTTTCTATATATTTCTTCTGTGAAATCCAGGAAACAGTTTTTTTTTTCTCCTTTTCAAAAGCTTCCCATCAGCAAATGGGAAGAAAAATATCCTCCTCTCGACAGTTGACAATTTAGTTCTTATTTAAATTATACTACCAGTAGAGTGTCACAGTTTAAAAGAAACCTAAGATGACTATCTGGACTAGGAAGGAGGTCCCTTCCCAAAAAACAACAAAACCTTTGAAATTAAGAGACTTTGACCAGAAAATGTATAGAAAATAATATCAGTTCTTTACTATATATATATATATATAGTAAAAAAGAACAAACAAAACCAAAAAAACCCAAAACCAAAAAACCCCAGAATAAACAGCAACACTTTCAAACAGGTCAGGTCCTATCTGCAGGTCAGGTCCCCTCGCTGCAGTTATGTTTACAGATAGTGGGAGTAGATGCCATACCTTGGGAGGCAGCGGCCACAAAAGTCACTCCCAAACTCTGGCGAGGCACAGACGGGGAGTGCTAGTTCCGAAAAACTCACGGGGGAGTGGTAGCCACCAGGATGTGATGAAACCTTTCCTCTGGGCCATGTAAAAACTCCCTCCCCATCCTTTGTCCGAAGGCACTGGAGGGTGGGGGGTTAGCAACTCCTCTGCAGGTGGCATCAGCCGTCAAGGAGTCTGTAGCAAATCCAGGTTGCAACGACTGCTCTGTCTCCGAAGAAACAGCACAAGAGGATATGGGGGTCCAAGCCAAGGGAGCAACCTTCAAGCGCCTCCACTGGCCCAACAAATGGTGGCTGGCACCCAGCTGGAGGAGAGAAGTGTGTCAAAAAAACCCGGAAAAACCTCTCTCCCCCCAGCCCCACCTCCTCTGATCCTCCCCAGCGGTTAAGCTGGAATGCAAAACTATGAGCCACCCTTTTGTTAGTTGGTTCTAGGAGCCTTTAGTGGGGACCGGGCTCCAGCTCCCAAAACTCTGTGTTTTTACAGCGGAGAAAAAAAAAAAAAGAACGATTTTTAAACTATAACATAGAGCAATTGAACACATAAAGTGGCTGATATGCTGCAAAGCTTACAATAGTATTTATGGCCTTATTGCTATTAATAGAGTAATAGCTTTGGAGGACTTTACTGTTTAGACTTATCAATCAAGAACTTTTCACCAACATTAAATCCATGTATAGAAATCCCCCCAAAAAAACGCTAAACACAGCAAGAGTGCTGACTTTGTTCCTGAAGGAAACATGAATCTAGGCTCTTTTCTTTCATTAGGACTACTAAAAGTAGCACAGATATTTATCATCAGTCCTCACAGTACCTTAGACAAAATTAATGTATCTTGGTTTTGAATTGAGATTGGCTTTTAAAGAAAAACAAATGTTGAAAATGCTTCAAATCTTAAAAGATTTCCAGAGATGACAACCTGAGCTTATTTACTACTCAACTCATTGATCTGCTGTTAAGGACTCTAAATATACTTAAAGCTAATGTCCAGTATAGATGCCAAACTTGAGTGGAGGAATAAAAGATAGACTAAATCATAAAAATCTATGGAGGAATAAAGTTCAGGAAGGTTTATGTAATCAATACCACAGAAGACAAAGTCCCCAAGATCCCCCAACAATAAAGAACCTCATTTATTGATACAAAGAGAAAGATTACTCAGGCTTCACAATTCTTCCTAAGATTTTACACGTAATATTCGTTTGCATATAAATATTACTTTATCAATTACAGGTGGTTAGAAATCTTTAAATCTTCCTTATACAAAACCAAAATGAAACAACAAACCAAACAAACAAAAAAAACCACACCAAAACAACCAAACAAAAACACCAACAACCTGCCCCTCAAACAAACAAAAACATAAGAAGGTGAATAAAGGCTGAAAATGTGAGCATCAAGGCAGATTAGAGAACATAAAGGAAAAAGGTATTTCCGCTCTCAATTTACTTGTATGTCTTTACACTGGATATATATTTCAAGTGTTGCAGACTAATGTGAAAGTTAAACCACAAATTTATTTAAATATTTTTAGACTATTACTCTGAAATGTAGTTTTCATATTTCTCTGGTAAATTTTCATGTTGTGTTCTTCAGCTTTGCTCAATGGGTACTACGTTCTTCTCAGAAAAATGAACATATACTGGAAGACCTAAATTAATCTAATTACTAATTTGATCCTTTCATTTTGCTTGCATAAATAACAGAAAAAAATGTACAGTAAAATATTTCTTTTTTTCTTTTTAATCACATATGGCTCATACATATCTTATTACACCACTTCAATCTGTGTCAGGTTTCTCTTTACAGAATATACAAAGAATCCATCTCACTTTATAAAGATGAAATTAATTAAAAAAAAACCAAATTACAGACTATTTAGACATGAAGCAATCAGCTTTTAAATTGCTTATGCTAAAAAAAGCAGAGAAAATAAAAAGCACTTTATTGGTTATCCCAAGCAATGGAGACCTATTTCGATTAGACAAATTAAAAAAAAAAAATTGCTAAGCAAAGTCAGTGTTAATAATTTCTAAAAGCTTCAGCCTGATTTTGTTCTTTGTTTTTATTCCTGATTGGGTGTCAGTCTTTTTAGTCTTTTTCATATAAATACATGTCTAGTTAGTGAGACTGGGTTTTGTTGTTGTTTTTTGGTTGGTTGGGTGGGTTTTTTTGGGGGGGTTGTTTTTGGAGAGGTTTTTGTCTGCTTGGTTTTGTTTTGGTTTTTGGTGGGTTTTTTTTGTTTTTTGTTTGTTTTGTTTTGATTACAGAATCTTTTTTCTTCCTGAAACATAGTCCTTCAAGATATTGGTTCTAATTGCATATGATTTTTTTTTCTAAGTAATGTTTGTGCTTTCATTTATTGTATGTTTTTCCAATGCAACAAATGTCTGTTTATCTGTTGCTCTTGTGATGGTTCAACTATTAATTAGATTTTGATTTTTTCTTTTCTTGTGGCCTTCTTTCAGTGTAGAAAGAAGTGCTTTCTTTTAAAACTATGTATATAAAGAAATAATTATGGGTCAAATCCTCAAAAACTCTGAGTTTAGGGAAGAAACTTGTGAAGGGGAGCTGTTTGCCAATGTCTTCACTTTTCATGGCAATTAATGCCAGGGTGTCCTAGTTCAGCAGGAGGGACCAGTTATCACTGTGTGGGGGTGATTAAAGCTATGTATTCTACACCCTCTATTCATTCCCCAAGAACAATGGACCATTTACAGTAGCTGCCCAGGAGGTTGTTAGCACCTCCACACCCAGCCTGAGGGGGCGTGGGTGCTAATGGGCCATCACCAGTTCACCAATACCCCATGACTCACAGAGTTAATCACCCATTGTGTGAGTCCCCGCCCTGGGGGAGGGACTGGGTGCTCCCTGAGGGTACATAAACAGGGCTCAGAAGACCTTGGACTCACCTTGTCGGATCCAGAGGATCAGCGGGACCTCGACAGGAGGAAACCACCACTCTCAACCGGACTGTGACCATCACTCCCGACCAGACCACAGCCATCATCTGCACCAACAGGTTCTTCACTTCTTTTT